>OZ018335.1:59045174-59065174 GCA_963969495.1 Ceratothoa steindachneri
AGTACTCCATAGACGAGTGCTCTGGCTGTTCATGTGCCCAGAAAGATGAAACCATGCATCATCAGTGAATAAAGTTACCTCAAGTATGTAATCACATTTCTCAAGAGAAAGTTATGTAACCAATTGCAGGAATTAACGCGGGACTGGTGATCACGATCTTTCAACTCGTGCACTACGGATACCTTATATGGAAAGAATGTTGTGCACTGTACTCTTTACTAAATGGACCTGCTAGGATTGCCGTTGTACAGACTTCTTTGGAAAAGTGTAAGCGAGCGGCTTAAAAGCTTCGCTTGAATGAGTCTTCCAAGATTCATGATGGCGGAGTTTATTCTCCTCTCTTTAACAGTGGTCCAAGGACGTAGGAAGCAGTTCGCAACTCACCCACGCTACTTTCCTTCTTTATATTTTTCCTCGCCCCTTCCCCCGCCTCCCTTCTATCTATAATGGTTCACAGTATAGATATAGGGCCATCGTGGTATGAACCTAGATGGATACTTCACAACAAACCTATACCTATAAGTTTTTGAAGAGAGTTATGAAAACGTAAAAAAAAGGCTCGAGTGGCTAAGCTTATGGCGAAGTTAGGCTTAATGGTTGGACACGAAATCAGTAAGGAATTGATGAAATACAACAAAATATAGATTATTATAGATTAACAAGAATGGAACATATCAGAAATTCGAATTTGAATTTAATTATACAAAATGAACATGAGTTTAATACTCATTATGATTAATAAAGTGGGTCGTACCTTCGTACTTCCAGTGATCGCTTCAAGATCGATCTCTAAGAGCGCTTTTCTTATTTTTATTCTATTGAATAAATATAAAGGGGATTTCTCTCTTTAATATACTAATGGTAATAGGTAACAAGGTAATGGTAAATATGTAACAAGGTAATGGTATCAAAGTAACTAATTAAAATGCAATTGAAACTAATTTAAATGTAATTAAAATATTTGGAATAATTGAAATCGCGAATTGTGGGTAAATGTAATTGAAATCAAGATGGTTAAAAGGAGAAAGGTATGAGAGTCTGCAAAAGGAAATATAAGGCATTAGACAGAGTTTTTGTTTGTAAAATCTAAGGATTATATGGAGAAACAATTCAACTGACTTTGAGTTTGAGATGGCGAGGAAACCGGTGAAAATTTTTTTCTCGCATGCGGAAAATTTGGTAGCGTTTAGTCGTGCGAAAAAATGTTGCCAATTGTTTTGAAGACTTTAGAACAAATATATAGTATTTAAGAGAAATGATATAAAATTTTAGTATTTAGATATTTATATATTTTTGTAGCTGCAGAGCTGCTACAAATACTCCCCCCCCCCCAAGTTCAAATTAAAAAAATTATAAACATAGAATATAAATTTTTAATTCAGATAAATAATCATTGCAAAGATACGGATAAAACTGAAAGTCATCCTGGAGAAGTCAACAACATCAAAGTGTATTACATAAACCAGATGTCCAAGAACTATAAAATAGATTAAAAAAACATCAAGGAGATTATTAACCGTAACATCAAAGTTAAAAATCAAATGGATAAAATTAAACTCATCATTTATTATATAACAACAAATACCAGCAATCTCCTGATGGAAAACAACAGCTGCCTAATCTCCTCGAATCTCAAGTAAACCAGCATAGTTTACGAGTTCATCTGCACCGATAAAGACTGAAAGCTTTATAACAATTCAAAATATATTCGGATGACAACTACTACACTTTCGAGACATTTAGCTATGAATCTGCAATCGGGAGACCTGAAAATCATATGGAGAGTGTTCATAACATTAACCTAACGAGGGATATGCTAGTTTATAACACCATTATTAAAAGAAAAGAGGTTAATAAAACTAGGCTGAACATCTTAGAAGTCATATTAAAAAACGAAGATAAGCCGACCATCAACAGTCAAACGACAAGCTGGAATCGGACATTAAAATTATTATAAAATTCCACTCACCGGACTGGCCCGTTTTATCTAACGTTATGCTCAACCTAGGCGGAATGAATGCCCCCTTAAAAATCTTTTTCTTTCATTCTGTCAGATCCTCACTCCACTCATTAAATCGGCAAATGAGGCAAGAACATATCAAACGCTACGAAGATGATCAAATAAGATCGAAAGCTCAGCAATTTAGTTTGTTTTTACCAAACACACTTATTTAAAAGCGATGAATGCAGGACAAGTGATCCACTATCTACAAAATGGAATAAAAAGATAGTTAGAAGAAGAGAAAGTTGCCATAGGAAAAGTAAATTAATTAAGGCAAAATACGCAATGGTCTTCAAAAAATTTTGCATTCAAGAAAGACTGCTACCCAACTACACTAATATATATATATATATATATATATATATATATATATATATATATATATATATATATATATATATATATATATATATATATATATTGCGATAGAACGGTTTGAGGCTGCCTCATTTCAACCGTTATCACATGTTGTTTAGAAACACGATGCTACCCACGTGAATCTTCGCCTTGAAGCCGGGGGCGTTATCGCGCCACCTGAGTCAATATTTAACCAAGGAGGTTCATCTCCCCCCTCCCCCCGTTTCGCCCCATGCGCCAACCTCGCCAGATTAAGTTAGGCTTATGGGCAGATAAGGTATTGTTCTCAGGCGCGGCTGTGCATTCCCTCGAAGCCCCCACTCCATTGTTCCCTACCTACGCCAAGGGGATGGCTCGACTACTTATATGGAAACCTTACCACTAAGAGTAGATTGGAGATCCAGATTTTCTTCGCGAGACATCACTACGATCCGGTCTCACGTTGTGCACCAAGGCCCCTCTACCTCAAGATCCACCATCATTGTCCAGAAGAGGACAATATCCCTTGAGTGCCAAGGTTCGAGCCTTCAAGACGCCAAGTCCACAAGGCTTCCCCTGTTGTTCAGAAAGAGAACAACGTTAGAACAGCCATTGTTCTTTGAGATCGTTGACAAGAAACGGTTCTCCCCCTTCCCCCTGTTGTTCAAAAAGAGAACAACATTAGAACAGCCATTGTTTTTTGAGCCCGTTGACAAGAAACGGTTCTCACCCTTCCCCACCAGTTGTTCAGAAAGAGAATAACGTTAGAACAGCCATTGTTCTTTGAGCCCGTAGACAAGAGACGGTTCTCACCCTCCCCCATGTTGTTTAGAAGAGAACAACGTAGAAAAGCTATTGTTCTTCAAGCCCGTTCGCTTGAAGAACTCGCCAGCGGACCGAAGATTCCTTCGCGTCGCCTCCCTCTGCACAACGACGTATAATTACGTAAGCTGAACATTACCTTTAAGTATTCAACCTTTTTGTCAACCCTATCCTGTGCTTTAAATGGTTTAGCGAACCATCCCATCCCTTTAATTTTTATTAAAAAAGGTATCAATATCATGGCCATTAGGCCATTATTTTGGTACCTTTTTTAATAATTTGAATAATTTGCATGTCTCCATCAAATTTAAATATGAATGGGAATATGATAATAGATTACTCTTTTTAGATGTCCTCATTAATAAAGATCACCATGAATTAAAACATGACTTGTGTCGTAGAATGGACTCTCGACGATATACCATATATAACTATTTATATTTGGTATCAAGTGTGTAAGGTTTAACGCTATATCTTTGCAAACACTGGTCTCAGTCAAGTAAAGCATAGTGTTATTTGTTATAATAATAGAGTATAGTAGTTCCCTTTTGTTTTAACGATTGCTATCCCCTTTTTTTGAAACTTAAGAAGCTGGAGTAGCTCAAGGAACTGTTATAATAATTTGTTTGTGTGTTTTTTTTGTTATTTTAGTCAGTGGTTATTTAGATCGAGAAGCCAAGTAAAAATAGGTCTGTGCCCATATTTAGGCAGGCTAATTCTCTAGAAGGCATAATTCTTGTTGCAAGGAATTTTAGTTGGTTGACTATTGCGCCCCCAAGTGCAAAGATGACTCAGTTCGAAATCTTTAAAGCGCAAGGAGAATCCTTGGGACTTTCCGGAAAAGAACTAATTGAGTACGTTCAAGAGGAGCAAAGAACGGAAAGAGAAAAGTTAAGAGAAGAAAGAGAAATGGGAAATCCAAAGAGAAGAAAGAGAAAGGGAAATCCAAAGAGAAGAAAAAGAAAGAGAAATCCAACGAGAAGAAAGAGAAAGAGAGGAACGGAAAAGACAAGCTGAGCTTCACCATCAGATTGAATTAGCTCGTGTTGAAGCAGAGATACAGTCAGCCAGTTCCCGTTCCGAAGCCCCCCCCCCCTCCACAATCTATCACTAAAGCTCCCCAATTTCAAGGATGGAGAGGATTTCGGAGGATTTTTAGCCCACTTCGAAAAGATCCTCGAAATCAAGAACATGGATCTGGAGGCTGAAGGTGTAGCCAGATTACTTCCCTTGTTAAATTGTAAATTGCGCGAAATTTTTATATCTTTAGCATCTGAATGTACAATTAACTACAGCACCCTAAAAGTTGAGTTATTGGCCGCTCATAATAGGACTCCCGATTTCTACCGCCAAGAATTTCGAGGAGGTCGTATTAAACCCGGACAGACGTTCCGTCAATTCGGATACATTCTTCAGAGGAATTTTAAATTTTGGTTAGAATCCTCAAAGGTTGATCCTAACTACGAGTCCTTAACCGACTTCGTGTTGCGGGATCAATTTTTGGCTTCTATTCCGACGGAGATCCGCGCGTTCGTCAAGGATCGTCGGTGCCAGACCTTTAAAGAATGTACCGAAGAAGCGGATGTCTATGCCGCAAGCCATAATTTATACCCAAAGGAGAATCGAACTTTTCACCAATCCCCCTACAAGGAAAGAATGAAGGATTCACGCCCCTTCAACGGAAAGCCGACGAAGTTTCCGAGCCCCGTAAAACCCCAAAACTTCTTTCCCCGAAACCAACAACGGGACTCCAAACCTCCAGTTAAGATTTCTCCTCCATCTCTCTTCCCGAAGCGACCAATCATATGCTTCACCTGTGGTGTAGAAAACCACATGAGCTGGAATTGCCCCCAAAATTCTAGGCTTAAAAGCGGACCAGCCCACCAAGTTCACCAGATTAATGCCACCCCGGCTCCCCAAGTGGTGCAGACCCAAGCAGCAACCTCCTCCCCTCCGTCAGGCCACCAGGTAAATTTTATTTTTGATAAAAGTTCATCGGGAACTTTAAAATTTGAGGAGGGCAGCGTGAACGGCTGCCAAGTATCGACTCTCGTCAGGGACACAGGATGTACGTGTTTCATCGTGTCCGACGAGCTCCTGCCCCCAGTGGACCCTAACCACGAAAAATTTGCGGTGGTACATGTCTACCTTGGGCGGGCGAACCAATTCTCCGTCGTTAGATGTTACCTGCAGTGTCAATATTATGATGGCTGGGCTGAAGTCATTGTAGCACCCATACAATTCTGTTCCGTACTTATAGGACAGAGCCCCCAAGTAAGTTCCGACCCTGAGTCTCAGGCCGCCCTTCCTCGAGGCCGAGCTAAGAAAGAAGCCCAGGAGCCCGTCCCCATCAGAACCCCGATACCGTCTGATTTCTCGGAGACCCTTAACCAGCACTTTAGGACGGCACAAAAGGAGTATGAATCACTAACACTCTTAGGTGCTAAGGCCCAAGACAAGGACACGGAGACTGTCCGTGGACCCCAAGGAAAAAAGTACCCCCAACGCGCCCATGGAGATACCTTCGTAGCACTGGACACAACATCGGCGCTTGAAGAGGATTGCCCCGCGGAGTCCCTTAATGTAATCCAGACAGTGTGCATCCAACCTGATCCTGATTACCCTCCTCCTTCCCTACCAGGCGAGTCTTTTGAACCCTCTGACCTGGATATTGACGCGCAGCTGACACCACATCAGAAGAGTCAGCTACAAGAACTATTTGAATGGAGTCACCATTTAACCACCTTATTAGCTCTTTTCGAGCGACTGCACGAAAATGGCATCACCATTGGCCCCAGCAAATGCCATTTTGCCCACGAAACCATAAAAATACTTGAGGTTCAAAATAGGACAAAGCAAGTTAGGTCCCCAAGAGGACAAGATTAAGGCAATCGCCGACATAACCCTCCCGAATACTAAGAAGCAATTAAGATCGTTCCTAGGATCAGCTTCTTACTATCGGCGACTTGTTCCGAAATTCACTGCAATTCCGGCACCCCTCAGCTTGCTTCTAAAAAAGAATTCCCCGATCGTTTACGTTGGAAGGATGTCGCTGTTTCCCATTTTAATCAGCTCAAGAGTAAGCTCATTTCTGCCCCCATTTTAAGGTTTCCCAACCCGGAAAAATCTTTTTGGATTAAGACCGATGCGAGCAACGAGAACATTGGAGGTGTACTCCTTCATTACGAGGATGACGGAACGAGTCATCCAGTTGCATATGCTAGTCGCCAATTATTACCACGCGAAAAGAGATATGCCACTATAGAGAAGGAAGCTCTATCAATTATCTGGGTTATAGACAAATTCAAAATGTACTTGATAGGAAAAGAATTTAAGATAGGAACCGACCACCGTCCGTTAGCCTATATTAGGAATGTACGACACTCCAACGGCCGAATCATGCGCTGGAGTTTACTTTTGCAAGAGTATCAATTTAAAATAAATTATATAAAAGGTTCCGATAACCAGATCGCTGAAGCACTCAGTAGGAATGCGTTACCGAATAGCGTAGAGTAATTGTATTCATAGGATTAGGATCTCTATGTATGTATATACCGTCTTGTATGACTTAAATTAGATTCTCTTGTAATATAATTAGTAAATGTATATGTCTGAATTTTGTAACGCTCAATGTCTATTTTTTTTGTATGTATATATATTTGTACCCATTAATTTACGTATAAATTATTTTGTCCCGTATGCACTAATTTTATATCATTTCATTGTTCCATGCCCCTTTTTTTTATTAAGTTTTATTAAAGGTTATTTTCCCCTGTAATCAAAAGATCAAAATAATCATATGTATTGAGGTAATACTAGTTAGGTGCATGAAGGTACGGTTGGTACAAGAAAAAGAGTTCCCCACAACGGAGCTCTATCGTTGTCCCTTCTCTCTTTTTTTTCGAAGTGACAACTTCCCCCGGAATGGAGGGGTGTGATAGAACGGGTTGAGGCCGCGTTAATTTCAACCACTATCACATGTTATTTAAAATCACGATGCTACCCACGTGCATCTTCGCTTTGAAGCCTGGGGCCTTATCGCAGCCACATGAGTCAATGTTTAAACAAGGAGGTTTATCTTCCCCCGTCGCCCCATGCACCAACCTCGCAAGAATGAGTTAGGCTTATGGGCAGATAAGGCATTGTTCCCAGGCTCGGCTGTGCATTCCCTCGAAGCTCCCACTCCATTGTCCCCCACACCAAGGGGATGTCCTGACTATTTATTTGGAAACTTTACCACTAAGATCAGATTGGAGATCCAGATTTTCGTCGCGAAACATCACCCCGACCCTCTCTCACTTTGTGCGCCAAGGGACCTCGACCTCGAGATTCACCATCACTTGTCCAGAAGGAGGACAATATCCCTTGAGTGCCAAGGTTCGAGGCTTCGTGAAGCCAAGTCCACAAGGCTTCCCCTGTTGTTCAGAAAGAGGACAACATTAGAACAGCCATTGTTCTTTTGAGCCAGTTGACAAGAAACGGTTCTCCCCCCCCCCGCGCCGTTGTTCAGAAAGAGAACAACGTTAGAACAGCCATTGTTCGTTCGAGCCCGTTGACAAGAAGCGGTTCACCCCCCCCCCCCCGTTGTTCAGAAAGAGAACAACGTTAGAACAGTCATTGTTCGTTCGAGCCCGTTGACAAGAAGCGGTTCTCACCCCCCCCCCCCCGTTGTTCAGAAGAGAACAACGTAGAACAGCCATTGTTCTTTTGAGCCCGTTCGCCAAGAAACGGTTCTCACCCTTTCCCCCTGTTGTTCAGAAGAGAACAACATTAGAACAGCTATTGTTCTTGAGCCCGTAGACAAGAGACGGTTCTCACCCCCCCCCCTGTTGTTCAGAAGAGAACAACGTAGAACAGCCATTGTTCTTCAAGCCGTTCTTCAAGAACGGTTCTCATTCCCTTAACGCCACGTCAGGATCATTTAATTCCCCCCCCCCCCCTTCGGCTGGAACTCGCCAGCGGACCGGAAATTCCTTCACGTCGATTTCCTCTGCACAACAAGTATAATTACGTAAGCCGAACGTTACCGTGAGTATTTAACTCTTTTGTCAACTCTATCCTGGGCTTTAAATTGTTTAGCAAACCATCCTTTCCCTTTAACTTAATATTTGTTTTACCTTTTTAAATCTTTTAATCTTCGGATTAGCTCGATTCCCCCACGACCCTTTCCATTTTCTGTTTATGTCAATATTTTCCGTTTTGTGTGTTGTTGATAGTTATTATTAATAAAACTCTATTTTATTAATGATAGCAATATTATTATGCTTGAGCTCAGTTCCACTTCTTAAGCATATCGAAGATACATAATAACGGCCAGCCTAGAGATCCACGCACTCTAAAGATAGTTAAGTAAGTTCCCTCAACGAATAGTTATATATGGTATATCGTCGAGAGTCCATTCTACGACAACGTGTATACGAAACCAACCCAAACGAATGCCTATATACATTATTTTTCGTTTCACGATAATACTGTTAAAAAATCGGTAATTTCTAACCTTTTCCTTAGAGCATACAAAATATGTCATCCTTCCTATTTAGATGAAGAAATTGTCATTATCAGGACCATTTTTTCTAATTTGTATTACCCGGATTGGTTCATATCGTCTGCCCATTTTGCAGCTAGGAAAACATTCTATGGGAATAAGCCTTCCGGCACTAACGACTTCAACAAGTGTATAACATTGCCATTTAATAATAAATTAAATAGTTTAAAGGACATATTTGGAAAAGCGGGTATAAATCTAGCCTTTAAATATAATAATTCCTTAAACCAATTAATGATGGCCAGGAAACCCAAAGAACATCTAACATAGGAGTATATGCAGTACCATGCAACGATTGCCATGAAGTTTATATAGAAGAAACGGGGAGAAATCTAGACAAGAGATTGTACGAACACAAAAGAGATATTAGAGTGGGCAGCGAAAGTAGTGGAATATTTTCCCATGTTAGAGACAAGAATCATACGATCAATTTCAATGGAAGTAAAATGGTATTTAAATCGGCTAACTATGTTAAGAGAAGAATCGTAGAATCAAGCTTGATATCGTCAGTTCCTAATTTAAATCTATCTGAGGGTCAATTTTCTTTTAATCCTGTAATAAGATGGCAAATAAACAAAATAGTAAAATGCCAGCCCTTCAATATGTTTAGGCCTACCCCTTCCCCCCAGATTAGCCACAAGTAGGGGATTGGGGGGAAAAAAGAGGGGATCTTGTGTTATGCTTATATGCATTTCTCTTATATTTTCTGCCCAGTGTCAGTTGAAAAAGGGTGTGAGATACACCGAAACTGTTCTGAATTAAATTGTCTTCGGAGAATGTGGTTTAATTCCTTATATATATATATATATATATATATATATATATATATATATATATATATATATATATATATATATATATATATATATATATATATATATAAAGGTGACTAATATTTTTGTGTACCAATTAATTGCCCCAATTAGTATATTCTTATATTTATCCATATTTATAGCATTTATATTCAGTCAAGTTTTCAAATGATTTTTTCACATTTTCATTTTATTAAATAATTTATTACTATTGCTGCTTCATTTAGTGACTAATATCTGTGTCAACCAATAATTGTATCAACTAGTGTTATATTTATGCATATTTAAAGTACCCATAATTGATCCATATCTAAATTTCAATAGTTTTTCATTTTATTAAATAATTTATTACTATTGCTGCTTCATTTAGTGACTAATATCTGTGTCAACCAATAATTGTATCAACTAGTGTTATATTTATGCATATTTAAAGTACCCATAATTGATCCATATCTAAATTTCAATAGTTTTCAAACGATTTGCCATAATTTCAATTAACTAAATAATTTATTTTTAAACTTTGTGTGCATTATAATTTTTGTAATTTTAAACGTGTTCTAAATCTCTTTTATAGACCAGAAGATGGGTAAGATACCCGAAACGTTGTACTTAATTAAATGAGAAATTTTACATGTCTCATTTTGGGATTTATCCTCAACCTAAAAATAAGCCTTCTTAGAAGCAAACCTATAGAATATATATATATATATATATATATATATATATATATATATATATATATATATATATGCCTTGGGTTAGCCGAGATTATTTTTCCAAATTTTAATTATGATTAATAAAGTGGGTCGTACCTTCGTACTTTCAGTTATCGCTTTAGAATCGATCTCTAAGCGCGCTTTTCAAATTTTTATTCTATTGAATGAATATAAAAGAGAGTTCTCTCTTTAATGAACTAAATACCGCCAACGCATCTAGTTCAAGGATAATTTAAACACTTTAACCAAAATAGACCTTTACTGTACATTAATCAACTCAAACAAAATTAATATATACACTGACAAAATACAACTTAAAAATGGTTCTTAAGTCCCGTTACCGACACTCGGTTTCTAGTTGCTCTAAGGGAGAACAATTTACTTAAAAAAAAATTCGTCCTTAAGATATATAAATAATCTACGTTAAACGCACGGGGACATTAAAAAAGAATTGATTACTCACATAAGGTAGTGGAGTTTACCCAGAGAATCCCAACGAAATACCTTCATTAGAATATTGTCGGGAGAGGCGTCGTGAATGTAGTTTATTTGCTTCTCAAGAGAGGGCGTTGCTTCGAACGAGGGGTGGAAGAGTGACGTCACGCGGAATTTCGAGTCGGGGGAGGATAAGGTACCAAAACAAAACACCGATTGAAGGGGCGATGCGTCGAGCGTTTATGATCTTGTAAAGGTTTTCTCTGACGAGGCTTGAAGATCGCTGTATGGTTTTCTAGCGAATTGGTTTCGCTGGTAGAGTTTCTCTTTTGGGTGAGAAATCTATCTAATTTGGGGTGTCAAACTCAGATAGGGTAAGATCAATTGACGATCTTTGGTAATGGAACTGTGCCGACACTTCTTGGAGGTAAGATCACTTGACGATCTTTGGTAATCGAACTGTACCGATTATGCTTGGTGAAATCTGGTATTGCCCAAGAAAATGAAAGTCCTTCTTAACTTGCTAGGGGAATTCTATCCCGGCAAGTTCTTATCGATGTCGTGACGCAACGAGAATAGTCTTATTTTCTTCCTAACGAACCGTTTTATACTAGAATTACTCCCGACGGGGTAATGGGAGGTAAAGGGGGATAGCAATGGGAGACCCGAGGGTGCTCTGGCTTTTAAGCGTCTGTTATTTCTCTTCCTAGACATTGTGAACTTAGGGAAACTGGATCTCATGTTGAATCGACAGAAGTGGGTATCAATTCAGCCGTGCTTGGCGTTGTGTCGCTCTGGGAGAGCGTAATAAGAGATCGACAGTTCAAATTTTTGACTTGTTTGTTTATAAATACTCCCTCGGAGAGTAGGCCTCGTGAGCAGAGGTCAGGAATAACTGTCTCCTAAATTTACCAATTTTATCGTACTTGTATGTTACCGGAGACGGGGTAGAGTGGCTTAGAGAAACCCAGGTGGGTTTTGTTTTTCTTTCATTGTTTTTCTTTGTCGTAGAATGGACTCTCGACGATATACCATATATAACTATTCGTTGAGGGAACTTCTTTAATTATCTTTAGAGTGCGTGGATGTCTGGCGGGCCGATATTATGTATCTTCGATATGCTTAAGAAGTGGAACTGAGCTCAAGGATAATAATATTGCTATCATTAATAAAATAGAGTTTTATTAATAATAACTATCAATACACAAAACGGAAAATATTGACATAAACAGAGAATGGAAAGGGTCGTGGGGGCTCGGGCTAACCCGAGGATTAAAAGATTTAAAAAGGTAAAACAAATATAAAGTTAAAGAGATGGGATGGTTCGTTAAACCATTTAAAGCACAGGATAGAATTGACAAAAGGGTTAAATACTCAAAGGTAACGTTCGGCTTACGTAATTTTATACTAGTGGCGCAGAGGAAGTCGACGTTAAGGAATTTTCGCTCCGCTAGCGAGTTACAGCCTAAGGGGGGGGGGAATAAAATGATCCTGACGTAGCGTCTTGGGAATGAGAACCATTTCTCGACGAACGGCTTGAAGAACAATGGCTGTTCTACGTTGTTCTCTTCTGAACAACAGGGGGGGGTGGGGTGAGAACCGTCTCTTGTCTACGGGCTCAAGAACAATAGCTGTTCTAATGTAGTTCTCTTCTGAACAACAAGGGGGAAGGGTGAGAACCGTTTCTGGTCAACGGGCTCAAAAGAACAATGGCTGTTCTAACGTTGTTCTCTTTCTGAACAACGAGGGGGAAGCATTGTGGACTTGGCTTCACGAAAGGCTCGAACCTTGGCACTCAAGGGATATTGTCCTCCTTCTGGACAAGTGATGGTGAATCTCGAGGTCGAGATCCCTTGGCGCACAAAGTGAGAGAGGGTCGGGGTGATGTTTCGCGACGAAAATCTGAATCTCCAATCTGATCTTAGTGGTAAAGTTTCCATCTAAATAGTCTAGACACTCCCTTGGCGTTGGGGACAATGGAGTGAGAGCTTCGAGGGAATGCACAGCCGAGCCTGGGAATAATGCCTTATCTGCCCATAAGCCTAACTCAATCTGGCGAGGTCGGCGTATGCGGGAGAACGGGGGAAAGATAAACCTCCTTGTTTAAACATTGACTCATGTGGCTGCGATAAGGCCCCAGGCTTCAAATCGAAGATGCACGTGGGAGCATCGGGGTTTTTAAATAGCATGGGATAGAGGTTGAAATTAACGCGGCCTCAACCCGTTCTATCACACCCCTCCATTCCGGGGGAAGTTGTCACTTCGAAAAAAAAGAGAGAAGGGACAACGATAGAGCTCCGTTGTGGGGAACTCGTTTTCTTGTGCCAACTGTATCCTTCCTGCACCTAACTAGTATTACCTCAATACATATGATTATTTTGATCTTTAGATTACAGGGGAAAATAACCTTTTATACAACCTAATAAAAAAAAGGGCATGGAACAATGAAATGATATAAAATTAGTACATACGGGACAAAATAATTTATACGTAAATTAATGGGTACAAATATATATACATACAAAAAAAATAGACATTGAGCGTTACAAAATTCAGACATATACATTAACTAATTATATTTCAAGAGAATCCTAATTTAAGTCATACAAGACGGTATATACCTACATGGAGATACTAATTCTATGAATACAATTACTCTCCGCTATTCGGTAACACATTCCTACTGAGTGCTTCAGTGACTTGGTTATCGGAACCTTTTATATAATTTATTTTAAATTGATACTCTTGCAAGAGTAAACTCCAGCGCATGATTCGGCCGTTGGAGTGTCGCACATTCCTAATATAGGCAACGGACGGTGGTCGGTTCCTATCTGAATTTGTTTTCCATTCAAGTATCTTTTGAATTTGTCTATAACCCAGATAATTGATAGAGCTTCCTTTTCTATAGTGGCATATCTCTTTTCGCGTGGTAATAATTGGCGACTAGCATATGCAACTGGATGACTCGTTCCGTCATCCTCGTAATGAAGGAGTACACTTCTAATGCCCTCGTTGGACGCGTCGGGCTTAATCCCAAAGGATTTTTCCGGGTTGGGCAACTTTAAAATGGGGGCAGAAACGATCGGGGGAATTATTTTTTTGAAGGGGGCTGAGGGGGGCCGAAATTGCAGCGAAATTCGGAAAAAATCGCTGATAGTGAGAAGCTGATCCTAGGAACGATCTTAATGGCTTCTTTGTAATCGGGAGGGGCATGTCGGCGATTGCCTTAATCTTGTTCTCTTGGGGACCTAACTTGCTTTGTCCTATTTTGAAACCCAAATATTTTATGTTTTCGTGGGCAAATTAGCATTTGCGGGGGCCAATGGTGAGGTCATTTTCGCGCAGTCGCTCGAAAAGAGCTAATAGAGTGGTTAAATGGTGACTCCATTCAAATAGTTCTTGTAGCTGACTCTTTTGATGTGGTGTCAGCTGCGCGTCAATATCCAGGTCAGAGGGTTCCAAAGACTCGCCTGGTAGGGAAGGAGGAGGGTAATCGGCATCAGGTTGGGTGCACACTATCTGTATTACATTATGGGACTCCGCGGGGTAATCTTCTTCAAGCGCCGATGTTTCGTCCAGTTCTACGAAGGTATATCCATGGGCGCGTTGGGGGTTCTTTTTTCCTTGGGGTCCACGGACAGTCTCCGTCTCCTTGTCTTGGGCCTTATCACGTAAGGGTGTTAGTAATTCACACTCCTTTTGTGCCGTCCTAAAGTCCTGGTTAGGGGTCTCCGAGAAATCGGACGGTATCGGGGTTCTGATGGGGACGGGCTCCTGGGCTTCTTTCTAAGCTCGGCCTCGAGGAAGGGCGGCCTGAGACACAGGGTCGGAACTTACTTGGGGGCTCTGTCCTATAAGTACGGAACAGAATTGTATGGGTGCTGAAATGACTTCAGCCCAGCCATCATAATATTGACACTGCAGGTAACATCTAATGACAGGGAATTGGTTCGCCCGCCCAAGGTAGTCATGTACCACCGCAAATTTTTCGTGGTTAGGGTCCACTGGGGAGGGGAGTTCGTCGGACACGATGAAACACGTACATCCTGTGTCCCTGACGAGAGTCGATACTCGGCAGCCGTTCACGCTGCCCTCCTCAAATTTTAAAGTTCCCGATGAACTTTTATCAAAAATAAAATTTACCTGGTGGCCTGACGGAGGGGAGGAGGTTGCTGCTTGGGTCTGCACCACTTGGGGAGCCGGGGTGGCATTAATCTGGTGAACTTGGTGGGCTGGTCCGCTTTTAAGCCTAGAATTTTGGGGGCAATTCCAGCTCATGTGGTTTTCTACACCACAGGTGAAGCATATGATTGGTCGCTTCGGGAAGAGAGATGGAGGAGAAATCTTAACGGGAGGTTTGGAGTCCCGTTGTTGGTTTTGGGGAAAGAAGTTTTGGGGTTTTACGGGGCTCGGAAACTTCGTCAGCTTTCCTGTGAAGGGGCGCGAATCCTTCCTTCTGTCCTTGTTGGGGGATTAGTGAGAAGTTCGATTCTCCTTTGGGTATAAATTATGGCTTGCGGCATAGACATCCGCTTCTTCGGTACATTCTTTAAAGGTCTGGCACCGACGATCCTTGACGAACGCGTGGATCTCCGTCGGGAGAGACGCCAAAAATTGATCTCGCAACACGAAGTCGGTTAAGGACTCGTAGTTTGGATCAACCTTTGAGGATTCTAACCAAAATTTAAAATTCCTCTGAAGAATGTATCCGAATTGACGGAACGTCTGTCCGGGTTTAATACGACCTCCTCGAAATTCTTGGCGGTAGAAATCGGGAGTCGTATTATGAGCGGCCAATAACTCAACTTTTAAGGTGCTGCAGTTAATTGTACACTCAGATGGTAAAGATATAAAAATTTCGCGCAATTTACAATTTAACAGGGGAAGTAATCTGGCTACACCTTCAGCCTCCAGATCCATGTTATTGATTTCGAGGATCTTTTCGAAGTGGGCTAAAAATACTCCAAAATCCTCTCCATCCTTGAAATTGGAGAGCTTTAGTGAGAGATTGGGGGGGGGGGGCTTTGGAACGGGAACTGGCGGACTGTATCTCTGCTTCAACACGAGCTAATTCAATCTGATGGTGAAGCTCAGATTGTCTTATCCGTTCCTCTCTTTCTCTTTCTTCTCGTTGCATTTCTCTTTCTCGTTCTTCTCGTTGGGTTTCTCTTTCTCTTTCTTCTCGTTGGATTACTCTTTCTCTTTCTTCTCTTCAGATTTCTCTTTCTCTTTCTCTTTCTGTTCTTTGCTCCTCTTGAACGTAATCAATTAGTTCTTTTCCGGAGAGTCCCAAGGATTCTCCTTGCGCTTTAAAGATTTCGAACTGAGTCATCTTTGCACTTGGGGGCGCAATAGTCAACAAACTAAAATTCCTTGCAACAAGAATTATTTCTTCTAGAGAAATTAGCCTACCTAAATAGGGGGCACTGACCTATTCGTTCTTGGTTTCTCGATCTAAATAACCACTGACTAAAATCACACAAAAAAAAACACAAACAAATTATTATAACAGTTCCTTGAGCTACTCCAGCTTCTTAAGTTTCAAAAAAAGGGGATAGCAATCGTAAAAACAAAAGGGAACTACTATATTCTATTATTATAACGAATAACTCTATGCTTTACTCGAATGAGACCAGTGTTTGCAAAGATATAGCGTTAAACCTTACACACCTGATACCAAATTTAAATAGTATATATATATATATATATATATATATATATGTCGTAGAATGGACTCTCGACGCCATACCATATATAACTATTCGTTGAGGGAACTTCTTTAATTATCTTTAGAGTGCGTGGATGTCTGGCGGGCCGATATTATGTATCTTCGATATGCTTAAGAAGTGGAACTGAGCTCAAGGATAATAATATTGCTATCATTGATAAAATAGAGTTTTATTAATAATAACTATCAACAATAAACAAAACGGAAAATATTGACATAAACAGAGAATGGAAAGGGTCGTGGGGGCTCGGGCTAATCCAAGAGGTAAAAGATTTAAAAAGGTAAAACAAATATAAAGTTAAAGAGATGGGATGGTTCGCTAAACCATTTAAAGCACAGGATAGAATTGACAAAAGGGTTAAATACTCAAAGGTAACGTTCGGCTTACGTAATTTTATACTAGTGGCGCAGAGTAAGTCGACGTGAAGGAATTTTCGGTCCGCTGGCAAGTTCCAGCCGAAGAGGGGGGGAATAAAATTATCCTGACGTGGCGTCTTGGGAATGAGAACCGTTTATCGACGAACGGCTTGAAGAACAATGGCTGTTCTACGTTGTTCTCTTCTGAACAACAGGGGGGGGGGGGGGTGAGAACCGTCTCTTGTTTTCGGGCTCAAGAACAATGGCTGTTCTAATGTTGTTCTCTTCTGAACAACAAGGGGGAAGGGTCAGAACCACTTCGTGTCGAACGGGCTCAAAATAACAATGGCTGTTCTACGTTGTTCTCTTCTGAAAAGCAGGGGAAGGGGTAAGAACCGTTTCTGGTCAACGGGCTCGAACGAACAATGGCTGTTCTAACGTTGTTCTCTTTCTGAACAACGAGGGGGAAGCCCTGTGGACTTGGCGTCACGAAAGGCTCGAACCTTGGCACTCAAGGGATATTGTCCTCCTTCTGGACAAGTGATGGTGAATCTCGAGGTCGAGGTCCCTTGTCGCACAAAGTGAGAGAGGGTCGGGGTGATCTTTCGCGACGAAAATCTGAATCTCCAATCTGATCTTAGTGGTAAAGTTTCCATCTAAGTAGTCGAGACACTCCCTTGGTGTGGGGGACAATGGAGTGGGAGCTTCGAGGGAATGCACAGCCGAACCTGGGAACAATGCCTTATCTGCCCATAAGCCTGACTTAATCTGGCGAGGTCGGCGTTGGGGGCGAACGGGGGGAGGATAAACTTCCTTGTTTAAACATTGACTAAGGTGGCTGCGATAAGGCGCCAAGCTTCAAAGCGAAGATGCACGTGGGAGCATCGTGGTTTTTAAATAACATGGGATAGGGGTTGAAATTAACGCGGCCTCAACCCGTTCTATCACATTCTTTTCCATTAAAGACCTTAATATATATATATATATATATATATATATATATATATATATATATATATATATATATATATATATATATATATATATATATATATATATAAATGAAAATTAATGCAATATCGCAAGAAAAGATAAGGAATTAAACCACATTCTCCGAAGACAATTTAATTGAGAACAGTTTCGGTGTATCTCACACTCTTTTTCAACTGCCACTGGATAGAAAATATTTGAAAATTCTTAACTACATAACACAGAGTCAGGTCGTCAAAGATCCCCTCTTTTTTTCCCCAATCCCCTACTTGGGGCTAGTCAGGTGGGGGGGGTTAGGCCTAAACATATTGAAGGGCTGACATTTCGCTATTTTGTTTATTTCCTTTCGTATTATAGGATTAAAAGAAAATTGACCCTCAGATAGATTTAAATTAGGAACAGACGATATCAAGCTCGATTCTACGATTCTTCTCTTAACATAGTTAGCCGATTTAAATACCATTTTACTTCAATTTAAATCGATCGAATGATTCAAATCTCTAACATGACAATATATTCCACTGCTTTGACTGCCCACTCTAATATCTCTCTTGTGTTCATACAATCTCTTGTCTAGATTTCTCGCCGTTTCCCCTATATAAACTTTGTGGCAATCGTTGCATGGTATTGCATATACTCCTATGTTATGATGTTCTTTGGGTTTCCTGGTTATCATCAATTGGTTTAAGGAATTATTAAATTTAAAGCCTAGATTAATACCCGCTTTTCCAAATATGTCCTTTAAACTATTTAATTTATTATTAAATGGCCATGTTATTCATTTTTTGAAGTCATTTTTGAGGGAAGGTTTATTGCCATAGAATGTTTTCCTAGCTACAAAATGGGCAGACGATATAAACCAATCGGGGTAATACAAATTAGAAAAAAATGGTCCTGATAATGACAATTTCTTCATCTAAATAGGAAGGATGACATATTTTATTTGCTCTAAGGAAAAGGTTAGGAATTACCGATTTTTTAACAGTATTATCGTGAAACGAAAAATAATGTATATAGGCATTCGAGTGGGTTGGTTTTCTATAAACGTCAAGTTTTAATTCATGGTGATCTTTATTAATGAGGACATCTGAAAAGGGTAATCTATTATCATATTCCCATTCATATTTAAATTTGATGGAGACATGCAAATTATTCAAATTATTAAAAAAGTTTTCAAAATCATGGGCATTAGGCCATACAGAAAATACATCGTCAATGTACCTTAACCATATAAAGTTAGGGGGAGAAATTGTGGGAAGGAGTTCAGTCTCAAAATATTCCATGAAGAGACATGCCAATATCGGAGATAAACTATTTCCCATGCTAAGGCCAAATATTTGTCTATAAAACTCATTATTTACTCGAAACACATTGTCAGAGAGACATAATTCAACTAGACCGATAAATTTGCTCGTAGAAATGGGAAGATACATATTAAGTCTAGGCATGATTTCCCGCAGAAGGCCCATGGTTTGGTCAACCGGAACTTTATTAAACAAAGAGTTTACATCAAAGCTCACAAGTTTTCCATCCGGTAATTGTAGATGGTTGAGGCGATCAACGAATTCTTGAGTGTTCATGATGTGTGCAGATGAGATTCTTCCAAATGCTGGAGATAAATGCTTGGCGAGCCATTTGGAGAGCATTTATCTCCAGCAGTTGGAAGAATCTCATCTGCACACATCATGAACACTCAAGATTTCGTTGATCGCCTCAACCATCTACAATTACCGGATGGAAAACTTTTGAGCTTTGATGTAAACTCTTTGTTTACTAAAGTTCCGGTTGACCAAACCATGGGCCTTCTGCGGGAAATCATGCCTAGACTTAATTTGGATTTTCCCATTTCTACGAGTAAATTTATCGATCTAGTTGAATTATGTCTCTCTGACAATGTGTTTCGAGTAAATAATGAGTTTTATAGACAAATATTTGGCCTTAGCATGGGAAATAGTTTATCTCCGATATTGGCATGTCTCTTCATGGAATATTTTGAGACTGAACTCCTTCCCACAATTTCTCCCCCTAACTTTATATGGTTAAGGTACATTGACGATGTATTTTCTGTATGGCCTAATGCCCATGATTTTGAAAACTTTTTAAATAATTTGAATAATTTGCATGTCTCCATCAAATTTAAATATGAATGGGAATATGATAATAGATTACCCTTTTTAGATGTCCTCATTAATAAAGATCACCATGAATTAAAACTTGACGTTTATAGAAAACTAACCCACTCGAATGCCTATATACA
>OZ018335.1:59070174-59297674 GCA_963969495.1 Ceratothoa steindachneri
AACTCACTCAAATGCGTTTATGTAAACCGTAGAATATTTCTGTAGTTTTTTTATTCATAAATTGATGTTGTTAGGTGATATTAAGATATTCTTAAGCAAATAGTGAATAATTCTGATGGTCAGAGGTGGGCAGTATTTAAATACTTTCTATTTAAATACATTTATGTATTTAAAATTGTATTTGTAAATACATTTGAAATCATGTATCTAAATACTTTTGAAAGTATTTAAATACAATGCATTTAGGACATTTTGCAAATACTTTACTTATAATAGGTTTATATAGCCTTTAAGAACGTGTAATGCATGTTTTAGCTTGTCGCAACTTGTATGACACAAAGGGTTGGTTTCGTGAGACGGTGAGGGAAGATTGCTTGCAGCAGTTCAAATTCAGTTAACAGATGGTCACAGTTGTGTTCGGTTGTATAGTGAGAGCGTTCAGCGTTATTTCAACTGATGCATGGCAACTTCAGCTTCTTCGAAAGAGAGTGAAATGGAGAGATTAGACAATAATAGAGATGAGGAAGATAAAGAATCATGTAATTATAGTCATCCTTTACTAGATGGTAATTTTTTTAGAGGGCAATCTTCCGACAGAAAAAAAGTGAAACGTGTATGTACATCATGCAATGGCGAAATCTCTGCGGCAAGCAATGCTACTTCCAATCTACGCATTTATTTGAAGGTAAGAATTTATTAAAGCTAATTATATGATACTTAATTGAATTCACAAGTTTCACTAATTCTTAGTTTTAAAAAAAATGGCAAAGTTGCTAGTAGCAAACGATAAAGTTAAGTAGCGTAGGTTTACCATGCACGAACCTACCAGATTTCTTTTGCAACACCTTTATTTATATTATATGTTGATTGAATTTAACGTGAATTATAGCAACTTAAAACAAATATCGTTCATTTATCTGATCATGTACATTTATCAACAGAGAAAGCATCCTGCTTTGGTGCAAAAAGCGGATAACTACGTGACAGCTCAAAGAAAAGATTAAAAAAAAAATTTAGTATTGACGACGGTCCTTCATGCAGCGGTGTTAAAGTAAAGACATTACCGGAGTGTTTTGCAGGGAATACTAAGAAGGTCAAACAATCTGTTTTTGATAAGCTGATTGCAAATTTTATCATACAAGGTGTGCATCCCCTATCAACAATGAAACAACTAGCTTTTGTGAGATTAATTAAAGGTGAGTTCTGAGTTACAAATGTTGTTTACAATTATAGTATTAGTAGTATAGGTTAAGCTCTTATAACGACCGAATACTAAAGCGTTTGGATCATTGGTTACTACGTAGGCTATATAACGAAGTTAAATAAACGAAGATAGATACAAAAAACAGAGATTAAGATATTGCAATAATTTCATGAGAATCCACATACATATATTATTAAAGCGCGCTATCATTTACTTGAAGATATTATTGAATAAAAAAAATCATGAATAATTGGTACAATTATTGATCGATTATATGTAGTTATTAGATGAATTCCTATAACGATGTATTTCGTTATAGTAGCAATACGTGTATATCATTATGTCAAAACTCGCATACCCGCCCGTCAAAAAATGCAGGAAATAAAGCTTGATAATGCATATATTCCTAACAATACTGAAAGTCAATATTTTACTATGTAATTCTGAATATGAAGGACTAATAATATATTTATGAATTAATGTACCAGTCCAATATAGCTATAGGATATTCATATAGCTACATTTTATATATAAAATTTTATATGCATACCATATATTCTCATTTCACTGTGAAAATCAATTTCAGTTGACGGTCATTTCAAGGCGGACGCTAGGCCGAAATCTTATAGAAGAAGAGAAAGTGACAAGCGCTCTATTGAAGAGTTAACTAGACAGCACCTCTTACTTATGTCTTACTGTAGATATTTGGTCAACTCGTCACCGTAGTTTTTTGGGCATTTTCAGTTCATTGGGTATGTTAAGATTTTGCTCTTTATGAAATATGAAATTGAAAATGTCTTACAGTTAGGGAGTTATCAGCTCTTGGCTGAAAGCAGACTTATTTGTTGGTGGAATTTATCTCGATTATATTAATATGTAAAATTCATGGAAACATTTATGAGACAAACATTGGACTGTTATTTCTTCTCTTTTTTTTTCAGCCTGAGGAAGCTGCTCTTGTCCGTCGCATTGGAGTATTGGCATGCTGTCGCTTCAAAGGAGAACATAACTACATCAAAATTGCTGAACATATGGAGAATATCATCAATCAATACGATATCTCCCTGCAGAAAATCACGAGCACCGTCACTAATAACGGCTATAATTTTGTTAAAGTGTTTAATGAATTTTCAGTCACTGCTGCAAATGTGTCCACAGATTCAGAAGATGGAATCCAGGTATGTGAAGAAGATCAGGGTGAGCACGAGATGGAGGATAGTTTCTTAATGAGAAGTGCCTTAGATCAGGAAGAAGACCTTTCATCTGACCCATGCAACTTCAGCTTACATAAGCATGTGCGCTGTGCTTCACACAAACTCAGTCTCGTCACCACAACTGATGCAAAACAGGCACTGAAGATATCTTCTTTTGCAAATATCAATCATGCTGCGATGGGGAAATGCTCAGCATTATGGAACAAAAACGTTCGTCCAAAATGAGTAGATATTATTAAAACTTATCAACTGCTCATTAAAGGTGCCTTGCATTATAAGTTAGGAACTCTCTGTTTGATGCATTGTCATTACTTTTAAAACACAAGGATATATTACATCAACTCATGACGTCCCTTGCACTTCCAGTATTCAGAATTCACGAAGTTGAATTTCTTGGGTAGTATGTCTCAGTTTTGGCTCCGATTGCAGTGTCAATTGATTGCCTATAGGGAGAACAAAACTGTTTTTAAGGAGAATTGCTCCCTACCTCGCTCATTGTGGAGAAAAAGCTGAAGAGCCTTCAGTCACGCTCTTTGAAATTTTGCCAACCTCTTTAAGGGTAGTCACTAAGGGCTTTGAAAAGCGCTACCAATCATATTTAACCTTGGCAAATGAAGCCAGCGTTACAAATGGCATTATTGCATCAACAAGCTATCCATTCTTCAAACTCCGCTGGTTATATATCAGTATTTCATGGGACAGTTCAAGCCACCAGGACTCTGTTAAAATATTATGATTCATTGATTAAAGTGATTGATAATTAAGCAGAGGGACCCGAAGCTCAATCATCCAGTGTTGTATCGGACAGTGACGATTATTTTGTTTTACAAAACGCACTCAAACACGATCTGCCGCAGATTTAGAATTGTTCAGTTACCTTCAGGATTCAAATAAAATACTTCAAAGTTTAGATAGATATCCAAACATAAAAAGTTATTTATTAAATACAACACCACCCTTTGTCGTCGGCTCCTGTAGAACGGCTCTTCTCTTTAGGAGGATTGACCTTATCTCCAAAATGGAGTTCTTCATCTGACGAAACATTTCAGCAACTAATATTACTTATATGGGATGCTGATATAAATAGCTAACTGAAATTTCATTCTATGGAACTTTTTTTTTCAGTACCTAAATCCAATTGTCATCAGATCATACATTAGTAATTATAATATACAATTTCATTTTAATGGATATTTTTTTGTTGTGATAGCAATGGTCCCTATCGAGTGTCATTATATATCATGTATCCAAATACATTTAATGTATTTAATATTTAAATACTAAATACATTTTCAAAATGTATTTAGTATCTAAATACATTTTTCTCATGTATTTAATATTTAGTATTTAAATACTTTAAATGTATTTAATGCTGACCTCTGCTGATGGTCTTACTTATTGAAAGTACAAATAACCCGGATTATGCTCTTATTGTTGCGAGAATGGTATATATCTCTCTTGTAGTTTCGTAGGCTGGGTAATCAGTGTGATCGTAGCTTCCTTTGAAGGTAAAGGAAATTTGTAGCAGGATTCAACTTTTTTATTTGGCACGAGCGTGGATTGGTCTTGATGTATTTACAGGAAAAATTTTAACTCTCACTCTAACTGTCTTTAGCTCCAAAATGCTGCTCTATATATAGTTATTATACGTAAACATAAGTGATACAAAATGTAGCCAATCAGGATTATGCAGATTTTTAATGGCAATTTTATGTTTAAAATATTCATTCAGCTTTAAATAAACTTTACATTTTACACATAAGCGCTGCAAAAATTTACCAATCAGCATCAAAGAGATTGTTAGGAACAATTTACGTTCAAACACATACAAACATAGAGGCACTGAAATTCATTTTTCTTTATTGACTGCTCAGACACTATTAAAGAAACACTGCCAATTTAATGGAAAGTTGACACTCGATAAAGAAGGTACAGGAAAGGTGGGCAAGCGACGTCAAAAACGTGAGATCTTTTTCACTTTTTCCAACGGGTAATTAACAGAGAATAATATATTTGGAGTATGTGAATTGGCGACACATCAACATTTTCGTTTCGACTCCTCGAAACTCTTGGACGAACTGTGAGCGCCGCTAACCAAAGATGACAGTCTAACGGTGAATTTTTATTCACACTCTAGAAAGAGATAATATTACAATTTTATTCGTACGAAGAAATGATACAATTTTATTCGTTAAGAAAGAGAGACAATACTACCATTCTACTTTGAGTCAATAATTAAATAAGGGTTTAATATCTCATTGCTTCCTTTACAACACTTATTGATTTGCCATTTTATGGAATGTTACTTTGGTTTACTGTGAACCAATTATGGAATTTCATACGACTTCAAAATGCTCATCTTTGAGGTATTTTTGAGTCATATTCGATTCTATAATGTGGTTCCAGAATGGGGGGAGGGGAGCATATCCTTATTATCCCTTGTTAATTTATCAATATTATACTTCATTTTTATTCTCTTGAGTTTATGATTCCTTCGTGCTTCTTGATGCTCGTTGAGTTGGTCCTTCGAACGTATTCCTTGAATTCCGTTTTCTTCTTGAGATTTCTTCGTAAAAGGTTTTGGACTATTGAGTTTCGTACGCGGTACCGGTAGATTTGAACGCCAATGCTCTAGCCATTACGCCACGGCTTAGTCTGTGCACAGTTGGTAATTTAATGGGCTATTTATATTATCAAGTTAGAAGGAATTTTTTTTTCTCTGATACATCTTCGCACCCCTACACAGGTCACTTTCTAGAAAGCGGAGCAAATTTGAGGATTGGGGAGAGACTAGTCTTGGATTTCTTAATCGAGGAGTTACAAGTAGCTCTCCCTCCTACTACCTACGAGTCTGCGGGATGAGTGGAGTTAATTCAGTGGGATTGAGGAGAGTGAACGAAGTCTTGTCTCTAATCAATGAGTAATAGCATCTCCTTCCCGGATCTGCGAAGTTCCCAGCAGCACCTTTTCTTAATCTCTAGTAGCAGAGCAGGTGCAGTTGTAACGAAGATCAGAAGATTGTTCAGCTTTTTGAGGGTCACTAGTTATGGGGGGGGGATGTGGTCATATTCTTATTATAACTTTATTTATTTATCTATATTATTCTTCATCTTGACTTTCATTATGCATTTTCTTCTTGAATCAATTTCCTTAAGTTGGCCCTTCAAACATTTGTCTCCGATTTTTCTTGACATAAATATTCTTCTTGGCTGGGTTGGTTCTTGATCTTCGTTTTTCTTTCTTGACGTATCTTCATTTTCTTCCAATTATCTTGAGTTGATTTCTTGTTCCTTCTAGATGAGTTGGTCCTTCGAGCGTTTTCCTTGACTTCCGTTTTCTGCTTGAGATGATTTCTTGGTCCTTCTTGATTCTCGTTGAGTTGGTCCTTCAAGCGTATTGCTTGACTTCCGTTTTCTTCTTGAGATTTCTTCGTAAAAGGTTTTGGACTATTGAGTTTCGAACGCGGTACTGGTAGATTTAAACGCCAATGCTCTAACCATTACGCCACGGCTTAGTCCGTCCTGAGTTGGTAATTTAATGGGCTATTTATATTATCGAGTTAGAAGGATTTTTTTCTCTGATACATTCACGCACCCCTACACCAGCACCATACTCTATTACCAAAATAATAACCCAGATATAACCCGATAAACCCAGATTTGGGTGGAAAAAACCAGCATCGGCAGCCCTGCTGGCGCCTGTACTGTACTCTTGACAAGAGATGCCAGTTAGTCTTTTACACCTACCAGTAGGGCAGGTTTAAGGAGCTGCGAGGCTTGTAGCACAAGGAACAGCGGGGCCCCCACCCTTAGGAAATTAAAGAATTCTAACGCTCTCCCACAAGATGTGTATAACAGTTTGTTTTGATCTGGATCCCGTAGTACGTGCTACATGTGCTACTAGGTTAAACCGGCCCTGCCTACCAGCCTCGTTCGTATTAGCCCGAGTTGCTGGATAATTTTTCGTTCCTCTAAGAATATTGTAGAACGGAATTCTTTCAGGGATTGAAATTTAAATCATAATTTCTATAGAAACCTATTGTTTCAAGAAAACATTGAATTTTAATTACTTTTTTATTTTTTTACGATTATAGATAACAACTCAGGCTGTAACTTCTGAGCCCGAGTCAAGCGCGTGTGGATGTCGAGAGAAAGTCTGCTACGAATGATAGTTTTGGTAACAAGGCACCTTTAAGACGACCGCCAGAGGCTGAACGAAAAATTTTGATGGACACGATTTTCAAAATAAAGGACATTTGGCGTACTTTCCAAACTAAAAACAAGACAAGCGCAGAAAAGCTGAATAAAGGACTGTCCTTCCCAATAAATGACCGCTGGCAACCTTGCCTATCTTCTATGTTGATGAGAGAAGGAGGGAAAATGATGACGAGAAGCCAGTAGCTAAGTAGCTTATTTTTGGTTGTCCTGGCTGCGCGACGGCCACGTGCATTAACTTGACTAGTAGCATATCTACCGCGGCTCAATGAGGATGAAACATGCAGTTTCAGTGATGCTAGCTGCAGCGAGCTGCCTGTGTTCTTAGTATGTCAAGGCTTTGCTATACTAGGCTAAAACAGAGTAGGTTATACTATGATATGCTTGGCTCTGATATTATATGCTATACTAGGCTAGTGGTTTAGTCGCACTGTTAATTCGCTCGAACTCGCCTTGTGCGAAGTTACAAATGGTACACGTTATTGGGAATAATTAAAAAAAAATATTTAAATCCTTTTTTATAAATCAAACAATATATCATTTTAATTTAAAAGAATTATTCTATTGATATAATTTTTAAAATATTAATAACCTTCTACCTATTTATGATTATTATTGATAATTTTTTATTCTTCCTCAATTTTTCATAGATGAAAATCGAAAAACATAAGTGCATTTACCCCCCCTCCAAGGAAGTGTCATAGATGTGAACCATAAATCATCTCCTTTTGGCGGTCGCTTTGTGGTGTAACCTAGAACCGAGTTAAGTTACTCTCATTCATAAATCTCGGTTGACAAATAAAGAAGGACTGACCTAAGCCATATATGTATTTTAATTAGATGCTTAATCACTAACATAAGAGTTTGAAAAAAAAGGACAGATTATCATAATAATCAGTGCAAATACGAGTCTATACGTGAAAGGCCACAAAAAACCGTCGGGCGATTACGTAGCACTGGATCGAGGACGAATAAAGGCCCTCGGACGACTAATGGGCTAGGCTATGCTACGATTGACAATACTACACTATGCCAGGCTATTCTCTACTATGCTTTGCTAAAGTATGTGGCTATACTGTAGGAGTGAGAAGATGTATCAGAGAAAAATTCCTTCCAAATCGATAATATAAATAGCCCATTAAATTGCCAACTCAGTGCGGGCTAAGCCGTGGCGTAATGGCTAACAGCATCGGCGTTTAAATCTATCGGTACCGAGTTCGAAACTCAATAGTCCAAAAAACCTTTTACGAAGAAATCTCCAGAAGAAAACGGAAGTCAAGGAAAACGCTGAAGGACCAACTCAAGATAAAATCAATCGGCTCAAGAAAGAAAACGATAGAAAACGACTTCAAGGACTAACTCATCAAAGTCATCAAGAAACAAGAAGAAATCTACAACGCAAGATAGTTGGACGAAAAATTAAGAAGATGCATCAAAAAAGAAATCAAAGATCAAGAACTAACCCAGCCAACAAGAATATTAAGTCAAGATAAATGGAAGACAATGTTTGAAGGGTCAACTTAAAGAAAAAGGAATTGCAGTCAAGAAAGAAATAAATAGATTAGATAAAGATAAAATTCTAGATAAATACATAAATTGAAAATTAGGAATGCTCCCCCCATAATACTATGCTATTTTAGGCTAGACTAGACTATGCTATGTCAGTGGCGTAGGAAGCGTGGGGGCCAACATATGTTTTGCCCCGCCCCCCACTTTTTGGCAAGACCAGAAAAGGAAATCAGGCTTTTGAGCATAGCGACAAACCTATTTTGGGTCATTGGCTAGTCAGAAATCACACAAAAAAGAAGAGTCACCCGTTCAAAACCACATCAGCTCCCGTTCTCTTTCTCTAGGCCGTATTTGTGAGTTAATCGTCCAAGTGACGTCACAAGAAAACCCTAGATATTTTGGTGCCGCCTGCGTGGTTGACGTGTGCGTTATTTCGATGATATTCCTTTTATAACAATGCCCTCTGGGGCATTCTTATAAATAATAATAATCCTGCAGAAATTATGTTTATATATATATATATATATATATATATATATATATATATATATATATATATATATATATATATATATATGCACATTTTTTTGAGGACCATTGTGTATTTTGCCTTAATTAATTTCCTTTGGCAACTTTCTTTTCTTCTAACTATCTTTTTTTATTCCCTCTTGTAGATGGTGGATTACTTGTCCAGTATTCATCTCTTTTTTAAATGAATGTGTTTGGTAAAAAACAAACTAAATTGCTAAGCTTTCGATCTTATACGATCATTTTGAGAGCGTTATGGAATTTCTTGCCTCCTTTACCGATGTACTGAGTGGAGTGAGGATCTCCCCTTTGGTTTCCGCCCAATCCTCCTTCGCAAGAAGTACTAAAAATACAATTTGTGGACGACCCACAACAAAAGGAAACGTCCAAAGAAAAAGTAAAAGAACCAGCCGACAAACAACAACAGCAGAAAACCACAGAAGAAGAAATAACTACAGAAGGAGAAGAGACAAAAAACGAAAGTCCCCCAAAAAGAAACAGTAAAAGAAAAGAAAAAGACAAAATCCCGAAAGGAAGAAGAGACAGAATACCCCTCACGAAGGAAAGAAACATCCTATCTCTCGGGTTCTTCTTTAACCCCGCTGACGTGGGTCTCAAGGTCTTCGGTGCTGTAGTGTGCAAGGCCCCGAAAGGTGACCTGGAGGACGTGATCGATGGAATTCTTCGCGGGGACTACAAATGGACCTTTGAAGGACCATGGTAGCCGAAGGAGTTAGGAGGAATGTTGGAGGAACGAGCCATCTACATCCCAGACTCGTGTGTATACACCGTCAACATGTCAACCTATAAGAAAATTAAAAGTGGTCAAAAAACGTCAGAGATCGATTAGTGAAAAAATATGTAGAAGTTAACAATTATAAAATTCAGTGATTAAAATAAGTAATAATAAAAACATTTAATAAAAAGTGGATAATAATCAATATTTAGTGGTTAATAATAATAAAGTACAGTGACTAAACGAATTAAGAATAATAAACAGTGATTAATAATGAATATAATATTTAGTGGTTAATAATAAAATCCATCGATTAAGCGAATTCATTTAACAAACAGTAGTTAATAAAGAGTATAATAATACTAAAGCTCAAATATTAAGCGATTAATAATAAAAACATTTAATAGGCAGTGGTTAAGCGAATTAATAATAAAAACAGTGGTTAATAAAGAACATAATATTTAATGGCTACTAATAAAGTTAAACGATTAAGAAAATTAATAGTAAAAACATTAAATAAACAGTGATCAACATTTAATATTTAGTAGTTAATAATAATAATAGTTTAGCGGTTAATAATGAATATAATATTTAGTGGTTAATAACAAAGTTCAGTGATTAAGCGTATTAATAAACAGTGATTAATAATGAATACTTAGTAGTAAGCACAAGGACTTCGTGAAATTTGTACATAAGACAACAATATGTTAAAATAAATGCAGTTTTTAGATATAATCCTCTGTCTTGGAAAAATTTCCAGACTGTAAAAATTTAAAAAATTTTGACCTCCAGTATGTCCTGGAGAACATAATATTTAGTGGTTAATAATAATAATAAAGTTCGACGACTAAATGAAGTAATAATAAAAACATTAAATAAACAGTGATCAATATTGAATAATTAGTAGTTAATAATAATAATAGTTCAGTGGTTAATAATGAATATAATATTTAGTGGATAATAACAAAGTTTAGTGATTAAGAATATTAATAATAAAAACATTTAATAAACCGTGATTAATAATGAACATTTGGTAGTAAGCACAAGGATTTCGTGAAATTTGTACATGAGACAACAATATATTAAAATAAATGCAGTTTATTAGATATAATTCTCTGTCCTGAAAAAATGTCTTGATTGTAAAATCTCAAAAATTTGACCTCCATTATGTCCTGGAGAACTCAACTCAATATATTATGAAAGAATAAAATAACTCTGTAAATATAAAAAAAAAAAATGACTTCTGGCTGTGTACCTGGATAACCCATTTCTTTTCTTACTATTACTTATAACTTTCTTTTCTCCGCTCAACATTTTTTCACCACTATTAACTATTTTTTTTGTAACACGAACTTTTACTATTATTTTTTTCTCTCAAATAAATATACCGTCATCAAAGTGAAAGAAAACGATTTTTAAGGGGTATTTATTCGTCTTGGTTAAACGTAACGTTAGAGGAAATAAGCCACTCTTGTGCGTGGAATTTTTTAAATAGTTTTAATGTACGATTCCAGCTTGTCGCTTGACTGTTGATGGCCGGCTTATCTTCATTTATTAATATGGCTTCTAAGATGTTAAGCCTCGCTTTATTAACCTCTTTTCTTTTAATAATGGTGTTATCAACCAGCATATCTCTCGTTAGGTTAATATTATGTACACTCTCCATATGTTTTTTTTTTGGCCCTCCGCTTTGTAGATGCATAGTTAACTGTCTTGAAAGTGTGGTAGTTGTCATGCTAATATATTTAGAGTTATTATAAAGCTTACAGTCTTTATTGGGGCAGGTGAACTCGTAAACTATGTTGGTTGACTTGAGATTCGAAGAGTTAGGGCAGATGTTATTTTTCATCAGAAGATTGCTGGCTTTTGTTGTTTTATAATAGATGATGAGTTCAATTTTATCGGTTTGATTTTTAACCTTGATGTTACGGTTAATAATCTCCCTGATGTTTTTTTCATCTATTTTATAGGCCGTAGACATCTGGTTTCTGTAATACACTTTGATTTTATCGACTTCTCCATGATTACTTTCAGTTTTATCTGCTTGTTTGTAATGGTTATTTAAAAATGATTGGAGTTGTTTGTCAATCATGCTGTTTGAGAAACCATTATTCACGAGTATTTGCTTTACTCTTTCAATCTCTTGGTGGAAAAGTTCCCACGTAGAGCAGTATTTATAAGCTCGGCGGATGGATGAGCCGATTATGCTTATTTTGTACCTTTCAGGGCATTCACTCTCTGCATTGAGGCATCTTCCCATGTCCGTACTTTTCCTATGTACTTTAGTGATGTAGTTGTCATTGATGTTATGAACCTCAACATCCAAGAAAGAGAGTTTATTGCCCATGCTTAATTCATAAGTAAATTTTAGCACGGAGTTCTCAAAATGTTGTTTGATGTTAACGAGATATTTTTCGTTTTGGACGTTGATGTAGATGTCATCTACATATCGGCAATATGTGTGTGGCTTATTTTCCATGGTGTCCAATGATCTTTCCTCGAGTTGACCTATGTAATAGTTGGCGAAGATCGGCCCTAAGGGTGACCTCATAGCCACTCCATCCACTTGCGTGTATAGATTACCACCTGGTATCCTGAACGGCACCTCTGATGTGCATTAACGTAGCATGCTCCTTAAGATGTTTTGGTCAAGATTTGGAGGAGCATTGTAGGATGGTGGTACACGTTTTTTTATAATGATGTCGATGGTCTGAACGATAGGCACATTCGTGAACAGGCTTTCTACGTCAAGAGATGACCGTCTTGTAGCGTGGAGTATGTCAATGAATTCCTCCGTGGATTTTATACTATATTTCGAAGGGATGTATGGTTTTATTAATGCATTTAGGGTTTTATCTAAACAGTACGTAGGAGTCGTGACATGCGAAATGGTGGGCCTCAATGAATTGTGCGGCTTATGAATTTTTACATTGCCATACAGATAACCTGGTGTGTAATCATCGATGATCATTTGGAAGTGAAGTTCCCCGATAAGTGCATTGGCTTTAGTTATTTGTCTGTGTATTTTCTTTTTTTAAGTCTTCTGTTGGATCGTTTTTCAAGCGTTTAAATTTAATGGTGTCAGTTAAGATGGTATTCAATTTGTTGTTATATTTTATTTTGTTTAGAATGACGTATATGTTGGATTTGTCAGCTTTTCTTAAGACTATTTCTTTGTTGTTTTTTAGAGAGCTGATGGCCTTACGAATTTCTGGTGTTATGAGTTTGCTGCCCATAAAGCATCTTCTTTTGGTGGCTTCTGCGCGTAGTTGGTCTTTTAGGTTGGAGTTAACTTCAACCTAACGAGAGATATGCTGGTTGATAACACCATTATTAAAAAAAAATAGATTAATAAAGCGAGGCTTAACATCTTAGAAGCCATATTAATAAATGAAGATAAGCCGGCCATCAACAGTCAAGCGACAAGCTGGAATCGTACATTGAAACTATTTAAAAAATTACACGCACAAAAGTGGCTTATTTCCTCTAACGTTACGTTTAACAAAGGTGAATAAATATCCTTAAAAATCATTTTCTTTCACTTTACTTTCTGCCAGATCCTCACTCCACTCAATACATCGGTAAAGGAGGCAAGAAATTCCATAACGCTCTGAAAATGATCGAATAAGATCGAAAGCTTAGCAATTTAGTTTGTTTTTTACCAAACACATTCATTTAAAAAAAAGATGAATACTGGACAAGTAATCCACCATCTACAAGAGGGAATAAAAAAGATAGAAGAAAAGAAAGTTGTCAAAGGAAATTAATTAAGGCAAAATACACAATGGTCTTCAACAAAATTTGCATTCAAGACAGACTGCTACTTAACTACACACACACACACACACACACACACACACACACACACACATACACACACACATATATATATATATATATATATATATATATATATATATATATATATATATATATATATATATATATATATATATATATATATATATATATATATATATATATATATATAAAATAACTAAAGTTAATACACATGAAGAAAACTTGAAAAGGCTAACAAGACATTATTTTAAAAGGTGACCAATTATAAAATATCAGTAAAATGTACTATAAGTTAAAATTTTTAAATATGACTTGGCAACAGTTAAATTTGCTTAAAAACTAACTAAAAAAAATAGTTAATAAATTTAAAGTTTATTTCAGAAATTAATTAAAAACTATAAGAGAAATTGACCTGGCAACAGTTAAAAATAATAAATTTAAACTTTGTTTTTAATTTTGTAAACACTGTAAGAGTTAAAAATATTTAATATAAAAACAGTTAATTTGCTACTTACTAAAGTGGATCCATCCTAGAGAGTGAATGGTAAGTTTAACAAGGGGCTAGTATTTATAGGTTACAGTGACGCTTGGGAGAGAGGAACATCAACTAATCAAACAGTAGTTAAAAAAACAAACCAACTAACAAACTGTAGTTAAAATTAGTTAATTAATATAGATATTGCACTTAAATCTTCATTGAGTGTAGGTTTGTAGTGTTTGATATATAAAGATTCGAGGGTTCTTAGGTAATGTTGGTTGTTGTTAAAGAGACGTTTAAGGCCCCAGATATCACAGGTAATTGATATCAACCAGGAGGACTTCAGAGTTTTGGAAATCAACAACCTTGAGCTTCACCCTATGGCCGCTCAGGGCCAAGACTCTAACTTAGGGGAACTAAGAAGCTTCTTCGAGGAGGACGCAGCTCAACTGGGAGGTCTCCACATCCATAACTCATCTACCTCAACCAGGCCTGGCCGTCCCTACGGTCCTTGAAGTTAACGCTCCTTCACCAACTCCGTCTCCAGCTGCCTCGTCAGAACACCCGTCGGAACACGGGGATGTCCTTGAGGATATCATGAGTGGCCCTCCAGACATCATAAAAGGAAACGGAAATAACACAGAGGACAACAATAACGACAACCAACAACAAGAAGGAAATCAGGACCGCCAGAACGAAAACGACCAAGGAGATGGTATGGACTTAATCAGTCCTCAAATGGACCCCCTCGAGCCTCAGGTAAATCCCACAGATTGGAATGCAGACATCGATGTTCAACCAGTGGGTGATTTCTCGAAAACACCAGCTCCAAACCACATTGTGAAGACTCTCCAAAAGGATGGGATACGCATATACACCAAGCCCAGGTACCATCATTGGGTAGCATCGGACCCCCGCATCATCACGTGAATAAACAAGTTGGGGAAACTCGACATCATGGACCCTTCGGACAACATCCGTGCTTCATACCGACTGTTTCCAGTTCCCTAATGGTACAGTAAGACTAGTGTATGACATGAGCAGTATCGATAATTTTATTTACCTCCTTCCTTTCAGCTCCCTACCATTTGCAAGGTCCTCAGCAAGGTCGACAGAAAACACTTTGCAGTTAAAATAAATCTGAAGGATGGTTTCTATCATCTCAAACTACTTGAAAAAGCACGCCCTCTCTTCGGTGTTTCAGTTGCAGGCCAAAAATACAGATTCAAAAGAATGCCGATGAGATTTCCAGGCACCGCATTCATAATGCAGCAGGCTGTGGGCCCTGTCATTAAGAATTTGGGCGTCCCAGTCAGGCTGCCTTTCGTTTACATATTTAGATGACATTCTTTTAGTGGGACCGAAAAAGTGTTTAAGAAAGTGTATTCGTTTAGTGTTTAAAAGTTCTCTCAATGTAAATTTAAGAAAAAGTTAACTCGTGCCAACCCAGAAGCATAATTTCCTTGGAGTGAAAATTGATATAAAGAAAAAGTGCGCAGCTATAACCAGTGCCTTAGCTAATAAAGTTAGAAGTGCAGTGAATTACCTTAGTAAAAATAGAGCTCCTAGAAAAACTTGGCTCCGTATGGCCGGGCTCATTAATTTTATAGTGCCAATTATTAAACTGCCTTTTATATGGGTACAAATGTGTTTCAAACAAATTAATTTTCCGCGACCGGAAGACTTAAGCTCTCTTCTCCCTCTCATTCACACGAAATGGACTAAGTGGCGTCGTAGAAAGGCTTTCCCCCTGGTGGTTCATTTAGACGCCTCAGACTGGAGACTTGGAATTACCATGATGGGTAGTTCCTTAGATATCTAGGCCTCCAGCCTCGACGCTAGCAATTTCATCAAAGAATCTCTGCCATTACTCCTCACTATAATATTAGTTCCCAATGCCAGAATCTTTGCCGACAACATAGGGGCGATCTGGAATACACCCATAGGAAAGATTCCGGAGGCCATCCTCTACTCTCTTTCGGATATATCAAGATCCAGGTTCTCCAGAATCTACAGGAGAGCAGCCATCAACATCATCTACGTTAAAACAACACGCAACCTCGCCGATGCCGCTTCCAGAAGCTTCACAAACTAATATGGCATGCACGTGGCCACTGGAAGCGCCACGGTAGTTTATCAGCATGTCACCAGGCGACTACTCACTCTCCGCATCGCCAACCCTTTCTCTTTTGCCCCATTTAAACCTTTAATGGTTTCTGCGTTATATAGATTTTCACCACCTTAAGAATTTTTAAAAATTGGAAACTTTCAAAAATCTTTGTAAACTTAAAATAAAGGATCTTAGACTCACCCTCCTTGATTAATGACATTTTCCCCCCCATTTGTTTTTTTTTGTGAATTTTTCTTCTTGTTTTTATTAGCTGTACGTTATTTATAGACTTTTGTAACAATCGCATTCTCAGTATACTGTAGCAGCTGACATCTTTTCAAACTCCTACAAAGTTCATAAAGACGCAGCTGGCAATTTCCCATCTGATAAAATTATGCATCTCGCCACAAAATCCATTTTTGATCCCCTTTGATACCAATGCGGTTACCTTAAATCAAAGTACGACCCGTAACAACCACCAACCAATCAAAACTTTGTATAACCCAATTCGAAATTAACCAATCAGAATAGACTTTTATCTCATCAGCGCTGCATCAAGTTACCCTAATTATATATCTTCAAAAACGTCGTGGCAGTACTATACTATATCTTATATAATTCCCCCATATTTTATATCTTATGCACTATTATATCCACCTTGTATAGCTTATTCCTCTTAACATTATAATCATTGTCCATTTCCCTATATTCAATATATATATATATATATATATATATATATATATATATATACATATATATATATATATATATATATATATATATATATATATATATATATATATATATAGAGAGAGAGAGAGAGAGAGAGAGAGAGAGAAAGAGAGAGACATTATATTCATTATATTCAATCCATATGTAAATACACATTATATTCATTAACCGTATTACCAAATTCAAATTAGTCATATTCCATTATTTGTTCAATAAATCTTGTTAAATTCATGCGTCAGTGATTTTGAAACCTTTCCGGTTGAAATAGTTATCCTTCATCACATTTTCTCTTTCAAGTCTATTTTATCTTACAATTCATATAGCAAGGTTTAATGGCTGCCATCTAGGCAAGTTTGTTATTAAGCACATCACAATAGCTAAAATTGGTGCCTTAGACCCTTTCGTTTTTTTTCAATTACGTATAATGTAGTTTAACGTCTAGTTACGTAAAAATTATATTATTCTTTCTTCGTAAGATTACGCTTGGCAATTACAGACTCAGCCGTTTCTCTCTCTCTCTCTCTCTCTCTCTCTCTCTCTCTCTCTCTCTCTGTAAAGAGAATCCCAAGGAGTTTTTTGGTTATGTAAATAGCCGTAAACCAATCCGTCGAACGATTGGCCCTTTGAGGAATGAGGAGGGCACATTCAAGCACTCAGATGCAGAAAATGCTAACCTCCTGAACGACTACTTCTCTTCAGTGTTTACTGAAAAGTGTGGTACCATCGCCCAGCCAGCAGATTCCTAATCGGGGAAAAAGCTGGAGGATATGGACTTCACCGAAGGAGAAATAAAAAAGTAAATCACTGACCTAATGACGAATAAGTCACCTGGCACGGATGGGTTTCTACCTAAAGTGTTGAAAGAAGTGCGCGTGAAGTGTCACGACACCTGAGCGCAATTTTCAACATGTCAATCCGGACCGAATGCGTTCCTAGAGACTGGCGTGAGGTGGAGGTGCTTCCTATCTTCAAGAAAGGAGACCGTAGCTAACCGTCGAACTACCGACCTATCAGTCTGACTTCGATAGTCGGTAAACTCATGGAAAGCATGATGGTGGACAAAATGACGTCGCATTAAGAATCAGACCTGCTACTGAGGAGTTCCCAGCACGGCTTCCGAAGGCAATGGTCATTTCTGACGAACCTTGTGGAATTCTTCCACTTCGTCTTCAGTGAACACGATTGGCACAAGGCGGTGGATGTGGTGTACTTATACTTTCAGAAAGCCTTTGATAAGGTACCACACCGCCGCCTTCTCTGGAAAGTGCGAGCGCTGGGCCTAGACGGAAAATTAGCCGGCTGGATAGAGAAATGGCTAAGTGGCAGACGGCAACCGGTGGTGCTGAATGGACAGGCTTCTGAGTGGGTACCCGTTAGTAGCGGAGTGCCTCAAGGTTCTGTCCTGGGTCCAATACCAATACTACGTCAACGACATGGACGATGACATGGTTGCCAAGATTTCCAAATTTGCCGACGATACCAAGCTTGGTATGAACGTTGCAAAGGATCGAAATACTGCCCGTCTGCAGGAAGATCTTGGGAAGATTGGGGGGTGGTCTGATACGTGGCAAATGCCTTTCAACGTAAAGAAATGCAAATTGATGCATATCGGCCACCGAGATCTCCAATCACCCTATATCCTTAAGGACACTGCTCTTGAATCCACCAACACTGAGAAGGACTTGGGTGTAACAATCACTAGTGACCTCAAGTTCTCAAAACAGTGCATTGAGGAGGAGAAAAAGGCCCAAAGGATTCTAGGCTATATAAAGCGCCAGTTTGGATATCGGAACAAGGAGATTGTACTGTGTTTGTACAACTCACTTGTCCGACCGCACCTGGAGTATGCCGTACAATTTTGGAGCCCTTCATTTAGAAAGGACATCGCGAGATTGGAACGCGTGCAAGCCAGGACAACCAAACTGATTTCCTCCATCAGACATAAAAGTTATGAAGATAGATTAAGGGAATTAGATCTGTTCTCGTTGGAAAGCCGTAGACTGCGTGGTCAGCTCATCGAAGTTTTCAAAATACTTCTAGGGTTCGACAATGTTGACTACGGGAATATTTTCCCACTTGCTGAGAACAGAACAAGAAATCACGGCTTTAAACTTGAACTGAAGCGTTACAACCGCGATATGTGTGGAAAAATTTTCACGTACAGTATCTGCGGTAGTTGGAACGCACTTCCATTAGAAGTTGTTAACAGTGATTCTGTTGACCAGTTCAAGTCAAGATTAGAAAGGGTCTTGAAAAGTGGCCGTTTAAGGAGGTAAAGCATTTGAGCAGAGGTGTACCCGCTCGACTGCTAGTCCAAAGGTACCCTCTTTGATTGGACCATAAGGTCTTCTAAGGTACTTTATTTCCTTGTTGTTACTCCTTGTTGTTACACACACACACACTCTCTCTCTCTCTCTCTCTCTCTCTCTCTCTCTCTCTCTCTCTCTAATGTTACTTTCATCCAACCAACTAATTGGTGGTGGTACCACAACAAATATGGTGCACAAGACGTAAAATGTACACAACCCTGCACATATTTACAACCAGTATCTCCTCAATCTAACGCTATTCCATCAATTTCACCTCAACAATCTGTTCACTCTCCTCAAACCAATGCTCCAACTCACTCTTCTCAATCTAATTCAAATTCTTCGACTAATTTAAATTGAGAACGCAAGTGAACAATGGGTCTATCACCTCTGCCGTTCCTTCATCTCAGGTCGATCCACCGTTTTTCAATTATGACCCACTCTCTGGTTTCTCATATTTAGTTGACACTGGTGCTCATTGTAGTGTTATTCCAACGTCAATGGATAATAAAACTTGTTCCTCCTCTGATTTTGTCCTTAAAACAGCTAATTCTTCGGATATAAGGACATGGAATGCGCATCCTTCATTTGGCTCTCGACTTCTGTAGAGTTTTTCGATGGACCTTTATTGTTGCCGAGGTCGACGTTCTATTCTGGGCCTAGATTTTTAGTCGACTCTCGTAACCGCAAACTTATCGATCGAACTACAATGATCACAGTTTTGGGTTCTTTTTTCCCGTCATAGATTTCTCTTCTCTCTATCCAGTTTTCTTCAGTCATTCCACAGTTTCAGCGCCTGCTACAGGAATTTCCTTCAATTAGCATACAATCCTGTAAAGACAGGCCCATTAAACACAATGTAGTTCACCGGATAGAGACGAGTGGAGGGCCTGTATTTTCCTGCCTCGTCGATTAGTCCCAGATAAACTCGCCTTAATGAAGCAGGAGTTCACCTTAAAGCCCTATCTGTCTGATTTAAATTGCAGTCTTTTCTGCTGTTCGATCTTTTCTCGACTCGTGCTGGTACGTGCTTTTAACAAGATCCATATTCATCCAGATGACGACCCAAAGACGGCTACCACCACGCCATTTGGTTCCTTCATCATGAATAGGATGCCTTATGGTCTTCGTAACAGTAAGCAGACCTTTCAACGTTTTATGGATTAGGTTCTGAGTGGTCTGCCCTTCGTCTTCTGCCTCGTAGACGACATCCTGATAGCATCGTCAGGTTTTCGCTTGACTTAAAGAGTACGGTATCGTACTCAACACCTCCAAGTGTCTTTTTGGTGTCCCCAACTCTCTTTCTTGGGTCGCCATGTCTCGAGTACAGGAATTAGCCCACTCGAAGATAAATTACCGTAATGCGCAACTTTTCTCCGCCCACATCACACAAGCAACTTAGGCGTTTCTGTGGCATGGTTAATTTCTACCACAGATTCATACCTAATTGTGCCAAGGTCATGCAACCTATCAACTCTCTGCTCAGCAAGACCACAAAGAACTCTCCTCTAAAATGGTCTGCTGAAGCGTGCGATTCGTTCTCTCACACCAAAAAGGCTATTGCCCGAGCTGGGAAATTGGCTCATCCTTCTCCAGGAGCCCCCCATCAGCGTTGCCTCCGGCGCATCCTCAAACCACGTAGGTGCAACATTGCAGGCAGCAGAAAGTTGGTGACCATTGGCAACCTCTTGCTTTCTTCTTTCGCTCTCTTTCAGACTCTCAAAAGAGGTATAGTACGTTCTCTCGAGAGCATCTGGGAATATACCTCGCAATCCGTCACTTCTGACAATACTGGGAAGGACGTGAATTTACCATTTTTACGGACCATAAGCCTTTGGTTGGTGCTTGTCCTTCTCGTAGTACTTCGTCAGTACACACTGCAGTTGACACTCATCATCTTGACTTCATCCTGCAGTTGACGAACGATATTCGCTATGTTCCGAGTTCTTCAAACGTCGTACTAGACGCACTCTCTCGCATTTCAGCGATTTCGGGCACGCAACTCTCCTGCATTGCGCCCATCGACCCTGCGGCAATAGCGCTTGCCCAGGAACAAGATGAAGACACGCAAACGATGCGTCAATCTTCTCAACTCGTCGTTCGTGAGATCGATTTTCCGGACAGTCCTTCCAGGTGCATCCTGGTTGACTATTCATTACCTGACTTTCCTCGTCCTCTCATGCCTTTCGCTTACAGTGGGGGCATTTTCGACCAAATTCACGGACTCTCTCATCCTGGTGTCAATGCCACACGCAAGCTCCTTGCCCAATGCTTCATTTGACTAGGTATGAATGCCGACGTGGCAAAATGGACTCGCTCATGCCTGCCATGCCTGCCATGCCAGCGCGCCAAAGTCCATCGCCACACAAAACTCCCCTGTTCTTTTTTCTTCTTCCTTCGTCACACTTGACGCCGTTCATGCCGATCTAGTAGGTCCTCTTCCTTACTCTCGTGGTTGCAATTATCTTCTCACCATAATCGATCGTTTTACTTGTTGGCCAAAGGCAGTTCCTATCTCGGACTTCAGAGCTTCAACAGTCACTCGAGCCTTCGTCTCAACATGGGTTGCTCGTTTTGGTGTTCCCTCAACGATCATGACTGATCGTGGCAGCCAATTTGAATCCCACCAATGGGATGCACTCATGGCAATGCTTGGTTCCTTTCGACTCCGTACCACAAGCTACCATCCCCAAAGCAACTCGGCCGTCAAACGTTTTCATCGGACGCTCAAGGCAAGCTTACGCTCCACCGATCCTAATATCACTTGAGTGGACAAGCTACCTTTGATTCTGTTGGGGATAAGTTCGTCCTTGAAAGAGGATTTGGCCTGCTCTGCAACGGAACTAGTTTACGGTACTTAACTTCGTCTTCCTTTTCAATTCTTTTCTTCTTCTGACCGACCTCTACCTCCTCACCTCAATTCTGCTTATAATGTACCCGATTTTACACGGGTAATTTCCAGGTTAAGCTACCACCCCTAGAGTGCCTGTTAATCAGAGACCTTTCGTGCCGAAAGAGATGTCAACTTGTTCCCATGTCTTTGTCCGTCGCGATTCTACTCGCTCCTCATTGCAACCCGTTTAGGACGGAAACTTTCTCGCCACCTCTAGGAAGACGAAACTCTATCTACTGCAGTTTGGGACCAAGAAGGATACTGTTTCTCTGGATCCCTCGAAACCTGCATTTATTGATGCTGCTAATTCTAAGCAGTACTCATTTTCCTCTTCTATCTCTAATAATGGTCCAGTGATTTCCCTACCTCATCATCATCTAACCTCAAACCCAATATCCTCTACCTCGCCCATATTTCCAGCTCCTTCCCGATTGCTGCCGCCTCCTCTTTTGTTGCAGGAATCCTCGTCGTCAGAGCTGTCCAGTCAGAAGACCATCCGTCCACTTCTGGTCACCCCGCAACCAGCAGGCCAGGCACAGAGCGTCATGCTATCGCCAGACGCCAGTTCAGAGAGGTCACCCAAACGGATCACCATTAATCCGTCCACTCTTGCTAGTGACAGTGCCTCGCCCAAATTTTATGCTATTCCCAGTAATCGTAGCCAGCCCACCGGCGTCATCACACAGTCTGGTCGCATTGTCAGATGGCCTCTGATATATCTGGATTAAGGTACTATTTTTGCAATGGGTTGGGTAACTCTCTTGGGGTGGGGTATTGTAGCAGCTGACATCTTTGCAAGCTCCTAAAAAGTTCGTAAAGAGGCAGTTGGCAATTTCCCGTCCCATAAAATTATGCATCTCACCCCAAAATCCATTTTTGTACGACCTTTAATTCCAATACGGTTACCTCAAAATCAAAGTACGACTCCTCCCAACCACCAACCAATCAAAACCTTTGTACAACCCAATTCGATATTAACCAATCAGAATAGACTTTTATCTCATCAGCTCTCCAACAAGTTCCCCTGATTTTATAACTTAAAAAACGTCGTGGCAGTACTATACTATATTTTATAAAATTCCCCCATATTTTATATCTGATTCACTATAATATCCACCTTATATAGCTCATTTCTCTTAACATTATAATCATCGTCCATTTCCCTATATTCAATATATATATATATATATATATATATATATATATATATATATATATATATATATATATATATATATATATATATATATATATACATTATATTCATTAACCGTATTATCAAATTCAAATTAGTCATATTCCATTATTTGTTGTTCAATAAATCTTGTTAAATTTATGCGTCAGTGATTTTGAAACCTTCCCGGTTGAAATAGTTATCCTTCATCACGTTTTCTGTTTCAAGTCAATTTTATATTTAAATTCATATAGCAAGGTATAATGGCTGCTATCTAGGCAAGTTTGTCATTAAACCCATCAAAATAGCAATAATACGACTGAAGATGGTATGATAAACTACATACTGAAACTAGTCTCGTAAATTAAACTTTTGACTCGTATACAGTGCTTTCACTATTATATACCATAACCCGCCATTGAGTTATATATATATATATATATATATATATATATATATATATATATATATATATATATATATATATATATATATATATATGAGATTGTGTGTAAAACTAGCATCAAATATAATCAATCAATCAATTACTCTATGATGAGAATAAATTATTTCTACCTAACATCACCTCCAACACGACCAAATCTCCTTTTATTCAAGATTTTCCCTTACATGAACACACATACAAACACACGCCTTTCGCCATCTACTTATAATCGCTGTTCAATGTTCATTCGTGCACAGCGTCGCTTCAAAGAAATGACAGTCAAAATTCCTCCTCTACTTATTCAATGCAAACAATCCACACAAAATAGTAGTCCTAGTCCCTGTTCCTTCTCTCATTTACAGACCCCTATTCACATTCCGTCATTAGTCGTGTACTTACCTAATTACAATTACATATTTACATTCACCTGTGAACACACTATTCTTGTCACGTGCTTTCAGATATTAACTTTCCACACGCATAACTTGGATTCCATTTCAACTTAAATCATCTAGGTTTTCCTCAATATTCTCTGTATACCATTCAATTTGTATCCCTTAAATATCCTTTCCGTTATTCAATTCAATTTTGTATAATAATAACTTCAAATAATAGATTATTGTAAGATTATAATATATCCTATTTTTGTTATCTTAAATCATTACATTCCCACGATGGCTAGGAGAATTCAAATCCACGTTATCGTTACGGTACGATCAGTGAAAACCAAAACAACATAATTTATGTACGTACTGACTATTGTATTTGCTATCTAAGGCTTAAAGTATCCATGCAATAGTTAAAACCTCTACACTCTGTCATCTTGCCCTTGAGGTATCGTGAGTTTTATCATCGATATTGTTCCTCTATGGAGGTAACATATTTTGGCGGCTTTCGTCTCCTTTGGGCTTTTTCATACGCTGTTTTTCCCCGCAGGCGGCACCGCATCCTTCCTTCCCACTCTCTCCTCCCCAGAGTTCTGCTTTTTCTGTGGAAATTCTACAGATTTATGAAAGAAATTTCCTCAGATTTCCTTAAAAATATATATTTTATATCACCCTGAAATATAATATTTTTTGTACCATTTATGAACATAATCCTTTCATTAATAAAGCACCGAATATGTTTAGCAACAAAAATAAAAGAAAATGTTGAATAAATAACGGAATAGGTTTCTCTCTCTCTCTCTCTCTCTAAGTTCAGTTAATTTGAGAGTTAGAGTAGGCTATTTCTGAACTGTAATGCACCCTAAAAAATCAGGGTCTCTCTCTCTCTCTCTCTCTCTTGTTCTTTAGCACCTTCTCACCCTTCCCTGTTTTTATCCTTCTATCCTTTTGCGTTACTCTCGTCTTCAATTTTGTTCTTTTTTCTCTTTCTCTCCAACTCTATATCTCACAAGATATATATTTGTTTCTCCTATTTCCACTAATCACTCCCTCTCCCGGTTGTTCACATCTTCCCACATTCCTTCCCACTCGAACATTGTATACAAAGATACCGACTGAAAATGAGTATATGTGTCGAGGTACATATGCCTATGTGTGTACTGCACATATGTAGATCTAAAACTCGCTCGTTTACTCTCTCTCTCTCTCTCTCTCTCTCTCTCTCTCTCTCTCTCAGTAGAGGGGGAGGTGACGCCCCCTTGTCGCGGGAAGAGAGCTTGTTTGTACTTTTAACTTTTCGAGCTAGGTCGGCGGGGGTACCTCTCTTCTGAGTACCCCTGGTAGTTCTTCCCTTGTCGATTTGGTCGAAAACGAGGCTCCAGACTAAGTGCGTCCTTCCTTCCTTTTTTCTATTCTATCCTTCTCCTTTTTCACTTTTATCCTATATCTTCCTTTATTATACAAAAAGAAAAAAACTACCCTCTCCCCTACTACTATCATGTCACTCTTACCCTTTTTCCCCTCTATCTACTTATAAGGACCTGGCAGCTACCTCATGCGTCAGCAGAGAGGCTTTGGAACCTCTATAAATAATGCCAATCGACGCTCACTGGTTGCGAGAGACTAGGACTAGAGTTGCGCCCAGGCGTTGGGGCACGATGAATGGGATGAGGGTAGTTCCCCGTTAACCCCTTCCCAGACGCGTAATTATTGACCATTCCTAGTGACCGTTGACGGGTGCCTCTGGTAGCATTGGTTGGTTGGTGACGGTCCTTTGTTCCCAGGTTGGCTGCCAGGCCAATTAAAAGCCTTGGGTCGAGTTTCTTGGTGTGGCGGGATATCCATTGAACACTACTCCGAGATCCTGGCCGTCGTGAAGGGAACTAGTAGGAGTTTATTACGGGGCGTGCTTCGTTGTTCACCTGGTGAGAAATCGATGGCCCCTTCGGGGACCGTCAGTGCTGCTTGGTTGGGAGCCACGGCACGTCTCCGATGGATAGGCGGGAGCGACTCACACGGGGCGAGCTCACCACCCCCTTCTTTTTTATTGAGTGGTCACAAATTATTCCGAGATATAAAGTGTTCAGCATGACTGGAAATAAAGGACCTGGTGCGCTAAAATATACGTGCTCTACATGCCAAAAGTGGTGCGTAGATTTCCCGGAGGGGTGTTTCGCAAAATGCCACCCTGGAAGTACCTGCACGAACTGCGTCCTAAGGGCAGAATTGCAGGAGCTTAAAGAAATGTTTAAATCTTTTGAGAAAAAATCACGAAGGCTGGAAGAAAAAGTGAAGATCCTCGAATCTGAGCATGCGAGTCAAATCCGTCGTCTTGAAGCCAGCATTGCAAAGATGACAGCCACCAAGATAGAGCAACAGGAAACTCCCAACGATTCGGGCGGCTCCTCTGTTGAGCCCTCAAGCACCGCGTCGACAGAGAGAGGCCACCCATCCGACATCCCATTGCCAGCTGCTGCTCGGGTTACTCAGGGCGTCAAAAAGAAGAAAAGGAAGAGTAAGAAAGGAAAGACAGCAGAAACAGTAGATAAAACAGAAGAGAAAGTAAAAATGGAAGAAAAAACGAAGAAAAAGTCGAAGAAAAAAAGAGCCTCTACTGAAAGGGAAGCCTCTGTCCTCTGAACACAAATGGGCAAGGGTCATCGTGATCAGTGACTCCCAAGCGCGGGATCTACAACCCTTGCTAGCGGCCCGCCTTCGCATCAGTGTGAAGGTAAGCTGCCTTCCAGGAAGGGGGAACGGAGAAATAAGGGTAGAGGCTGAGAAAGCTCAGATCTGTGAGAGCTTAGTAGTAGCAGCAGTTGTGGAATGTCTTGAAGATTGGAATATCAAAGACAGTGTTAGGGTCATGTGTTTTGACACCACTGCTAGTAACACTGGTCCTAAGAACGGTGCATGTTTGACAATAGAAAAAAAACTAAACAGAAGTCTTCTTAGTTTTGCTTGTAGGCATCATATTAATGAAATAATTATGTCTGACGTATTTCATGAGTGTTTTGGTGATTCATCCGGACCAGATATTCAATTATTCAAGCGTTTCCGTGATTCATGGAAGACTATAAATACTTCATCATATGAAGCACACAGTACAAGTCTTCCTTGAAAAGAAGCTGTACTTATTTTTTGCCAGAAACAGTTGAAATGTCATTATCCTCGTACAGATGCCAAAGAATTTTTACAACTATCAGTGGCATATGTAGGAGGTGACACAGTAGGCCTCAATTTCAAGCAGCCCGGAGCAGTGCATCGAGCACGTTGGATGGCAAAGGTGATTTATTCAATCAAAATTGTGCTTTTAAACTACAATTTAAAATGACCAAGAAAGAGCAGTCATCAGTCGAGCGATATGCAGAATTTACCGTGCAGTAATACGTTCCAAACTGGTTACATCTTCAACTCTATCTACTGTTACACGTAAGGATTTAGCATACCTGCAAAGTCTCCAAGTATGTGAAGATAAGGAACTTGCTTTTATGGCCAATAGAACACTCGGCCATCACCTTTGATATTTAAGCGAAGAATTGGTGTCTCTTGCTTTCATGGATGAAGGTGACACTCTAGACTTGAAGAGAAAGATGGTTTCGACATTGCAGAAGCCTGGTTCACAGTATCCAGAGAAACGATATACACTGGAAAAAAAAGAGAAAATCACAGACAAAACTTTAGCTGATTTCGTAACTGAATCCAGTCGACTTTTCTTCACAAAATTGTCGTTCGATGCCGATTTCTTAGAAGTAGATCAGTAGGAATGAAATGAAAGAAGGGAGTATCGAGCAGCAAAAGAATATACTAATACTATGAATGCCACCAATGACAACGCAAAAAGAGCTGTAGCCTTGATTGAGAGCTACAATAATTATTTTACCAAAAATGAAGATCAACTTAAGTACCTTTTACAAGTTGCCGAAGGTCACAGAGATAAATTTCCAAATACAACAAAATATGCATTGAGGAAAAGCATGAATAATTAATAACAAAACTCAGTTCATTGCAAAACACTGTGGAATAGGCCTCCTGGGGATACCACACTAAAAGAAACGCGCCTTTTTCAGTTACCTCAAGGATGGTGCGGAAAAAAACTGCGAAACATTAAACTTTGTACACTTTGTGGCACTAGTAAAACAGGTTCAACAGAGCTCAAACTTGGCAACAATTGTTTTTATAGGTAGCCTCACAATTTGAGTCGGTGAGAGTGACAAATTTAATATGAAAAACCACCCCTATACACCTGGGCCAGTCTAATATATATATATATATATATATATATATATATATATATATATATATATATATATATATATATATATATATATATATATATAATATATATATATATATATATATATATATATATATATATATATATATATATATATATATATATATATATATATATATATATATATATATATATATATATATATATATATTAAGAAGGACAAAACGAAGAAGACGGGTCCCATCTTTAATTCCAACGTTTCAGGTTATTACAAAACCCATCTTCAGGAGCTAAAAACAAATTCCAAATGAGTAATCTAAGCCTAAAAACATAAATAACAGCACAAGTTCAAAGTTAAAAACCACAGATCAGGGAAGATCACAAAAACGACGTTAAAAATATAATTTTGTAATATTACGTTTACTTTGTGTGTCCTTAACTGATAGTATCTCTTTACAAATATTTTGCTGTTCTTTACCTCACTATTTTGTTTGTTCATTAACTTAACATTCATCTAAAAAGGGGAATCTATTATCATATTCCCATTCATATTTAAATGTTCTCATTAATAAAGATCACCATGAATTAAAACTTGACGTTTATAGGAAACCAACCTACTCGAATGCCTATATACATTATTTTTCGTTTCACGATAATACTGTTAAAAAATCGTTAATTACTAACCTTTTCCTTAGAGCATATAAAATATGTCATCCTTTTTATTTAGATGAAGAAATTGTCATTATCAGGACCATTTTTTCTAATTTGTATTACCCCGATTGGTTCATATCGTCTGCCCATTTTGCAGCTAGGAAAACATTCTATGGTAATAAGCCTTCCCACACTAATGACTTCAACAAATGTATAACATTGCCATTTAATAATAAATTAAATAGTCTGAAGGACAAATTTGGAAAAGCGGGTATTAATCTAGCCTTTAAATATAATAATTCCTTAAACCAATTGATGATTGCCAGGAAACCCAAAGAACATCATAACATAGGAGTATATGCAATACCATGCAACGATTGCCATAAAGTTTATATAGGGTAAACGGGGAGAAATCTATACAAGAGATTGTACGAACACAAAAGAGATATTAGAGTGGGCAGCGAAAGCAGTGGAATATTTTGCCATTTTAGAGACTTGAATCATTCGATCAATTTCAATGGAAGTAAAATGGTATTTAAATCGGCTAACTAAGTTAAGAGAAGAATCGTAGAATCGAGCTTGATATCGTCAGTTCCTAATTTAAATCTATCTGAGGGTCATTTTTCTTTTAATCTTGTAATACGAAAGCAAATAAACAAAATAGTGAAATGTCAGCCCTTCAATATGTTTAGGCATACCCCCCCTCCTGATTAGCCTCAAGTAGGGGATTGTGGGGAAAAAAGAAGGGATCTTTCACGACCTGACCCTGTGTTATTTATGTAAGCACTTTTCTCATATTTTCTATCCAGTGTCAGTTGAAAAAGGGTGTGAGATACACCGAAACTGTTCTGAAATTTAATTGTCTTCGGAGAATGTGGTTTAATTCTTCATATATATATATATATATATATATATATATATATATATATATATATATATATATATATATATATATATGACAAATCATTTAAGTCCAAGCTAATGTTTAAGTGCAGAACCAAATAACTGCAGTTGAATTGGAGGAAGAGGTTTACATGAGAGGAGGAAAAATGTGACCTCTGCAACCGAGGAGAGCAAAATACACTACGACACTTCCTACTAAATTGTTAGGGACTAATAGACATACGTAGAAAGTATACTACTATAGGAGACACGACAATGGAAAAAGCGCTCTTGTTCAACCCATCAAGTGAAGAAGAATCAGAAAAATACACATTATATATCGAAGAACTATGGAAATCTAGGAAAAAAAAATCGAAATAGCTCAAAACCTGCCCTAAACCTAAACCTGAATAGGAATTAAAGTTATTGTGCTGCCGTTGCAAAGGCCTTAGCGCACCCTACATCTGTATCTGTGGCCTCCTTCACATTTACTTCCTTTCTCTATTCTATTAGTAACTTACATAATTTTATTTTTAAGTGCATATTTTTTTATATTTCCATTAGCTAATTGAAGATCTAATAACCATATACCATAATATATTATATATATATATATATATATATATATATATATATATATATATATATATATATATATATATATATATATATATATATATATATTAAAACTGTATTTATTTACAATTCAAACAATTATGTACATTGAGCTAGAAATCTTTTTATGTATGGTACTTTTTAAAACAAGGGTGAACACATAATGATACTTCACATTCACCACATATAATTTGTTCGTTGATATTTTTTTCTCAGTTTTTGTTGTTTTGGCGCATACATGACAAGTTCTTCTTGAAGGAAGAGGCTTCCTAAAATGAATACCAACACCAATAAGTCGCGATGATCGATTACCAATATGTTTAATATCAGAAATTCGATCTTTTTTTTATTTATCTATCATTTGTGCAATCACACTGTTTGAAAAATCCCAAATTGTTTTTTTTTCTCTCGTTCTTTTTCTCCTTGTATATATAATAAGCGTTTAGAATAGATAAGTCAACAAGATGGAAGAAAAACTTCTTATACCATCTAATAGTTTTACGCACACACTCTATACCACTTATCAGCATATCACTCGTATCAACCATTCGCATTTTTTTGCGGTACTCAATCACACATTTAGGTTTCAAAATAATGTTACCATCTCTATCCCTTTTCTCGCTGTCACACATTTGATCATCATGCACACTTGTAAGCAACTGTACATTTTGTTTATCATACCATTTTATGTAGAATATATTATTGCATTGTATGATTCAACCGCTCCCTTCTTCAAATTTTTAAATTTAGGCATGTTCTTTCTATTGGAACGAACTGTTCCACAAGCCCCAGTCATATTCTCTAGTAATTTTGCAAAGAGATCAGGGCTTGTGCACCAATTGTCAACAAAAAGAACATGGCGCTTATTCAAATAGGATTCAAGCAGTGAGATCATAACTGAGCCCGTCACACCTACTCCATTGTCGATAGTAATTTCTGTACTGGCTCCCGGATAAATGATCAAATCTAGTACTTAACGAGTCTTACAATCACACAATACAAACGTTTTTACACCGAATTTATGCCTTTTATTTGGATTGCATTGTCTGTAATGGATCTTCCTCTCCAAATAAGTAGACTTTCATCTATGCAAAGGTCTTTGAAAGGAATCAGCTTTGATTTAAATTTCTGTCTAATGAGATCCAAGACAGATTTGATTTTTTCTATCTTACTACCTCTTTCAATTGTATTATCGCTAAAATGTAAAAGCCTCAATATTTGCAGAAAGCAATCTCTTGATAGGAGTTTTCCAAATATCTTCTGTTCGTGAAGTTCCTTACTTAACCAGTAATCACTTATTCGATTTTTTTTACTGTGACTCATAAGAAGCCAAATAATAAAAAACAAGCGAATTTCGCCGGCGTCCGTTTCTTTGAAGGTGGAAAGGCGGCAATTCGGTTTGTAACAATTTATGTGCTTCAAAAATTTATAATATGCATTTGATTGTGTGACAATTATATTTACCACATCATCGTCTATAATTATTGAACTTTCCTACTCGACATTCTAAGAGGTACTGATTTGGAATGGAAATATTTCAAACATGGCAACTGATAGAAGAGTGGCAGAGGAAACTATTTACAAAAAAAATTCAAACCTACAGGCAATAGGAGAAGAAATACTAGATCAAATCCATATATGGCCGATTCGCAGTTAACCGTTATTTTAGATTCTATCTATATATGGCCGATTAGCAGCGAAAGGGTTAATTTGAACTTTAACGCTTATATTCACTGTAAGACACTTTTGTACTTATTTTTTGTTATTTCATTGTGTCGAGGGTTTCTGGGCATGTATTTGTCCATTGCTGATTGTCTTGTATCCGGACATGTTGAGGACGCGGACACATGGATCAGGAATGAAGATTGTGTCACCCACAACAGATCCTTAACTTCGTTTGGAGAGTACGGCTCCTCAAACGTCCATTTGTATTTCCCTTTACGTATGCCCTTGACTAGAAGCTGAGTGTTACTGCTAGATGGTAAGCAGACCGGTGTTCCGTACACCTTGAGGGGCAGCTCTTCTCCGCCTTGTTCAAAGAGTTCCGTTTTTCCGGTAAGTGGGACTCCTTGGAACAATATGAACATAATTTTCTCTTCTTGCTTCTTAGTTTTCGCTTTTTCCACGATTTTTTCTTCTTCCACCTTTTTCTTTCCTATATAGGTTTAAATGAATTATTAAATGATCACGAGTCTAAATTTTGCAGACGAATTCCTTAGACCTAATTTGTGCGACGTTGGGGAAATACGTAAATTAAAAAACAAAGAGTTAAGAAAAATATATATTATTGAATAGACAGTTAGATTATTTCAGGGTGAATTTATACAGTAACAGTTTATGATTGTATTGAGAATTACGCGTGAATTAAATTTGATTGAGTTACGGGAATGGATTTACAATTGGTAAATATGGTTTGGTAATTATAGTATAACAAATGATGATTGATAATTAGATTGGGTAAAGTGATTATAAGTAAATTAGTAAATATTAATTTGTAAATTGGAAGTAAATTGTAAGTAAATCGGATAATTGGTAAATATTGGTAATTTGATTGGTAAATATTAATTGGTAAATTGTAAGCAAATTGGATAATTGATTAATATTGGTAATTTGCTTGGTAAATTAGAAGTAAATTGGTAAATTGTAAGTAAATTGGATAATTGGTAAATATTGGTAATTTGCTTAGTAAATACTAATTGGTAAATTGGAAGTAAATTGGATAATTGGTAAATAGATTGTAACAGAGTTGAATGGGTCTGTAAATGAGACAAAAGAACCAAGCATTAATTCGGGATTCTTTTGGGAAATATCTAGCTAAACAATTACAATTCAAATATTTACAGACCTGTTTCACCGTCTCCTAAAGACGCTTAGGAGAGCGGGTGTACCAACCTCCCGATTTAAGTCAGGGTTACCAACCCTCCTTGAAATTTTATATATATATATATATATATATATATATATATATATATATATATATAGTAAGAAATAAATATTTACATTTTTAGGGGTGTAGACCGCTACACCTAATTGTTTGGGGTTTTTTTTCGAGTTTAACTTGGAGTTTTTTCTTCTACGTGTGGACTGTCGGTGAGCTGAATTTTCAGGTATCTTGTGAGGCGGCATTAGGCGGGAACCACAGCTTCTTGTTAGTCCCTTTCTTCTGCAGGAGGCGGAAGCAGATTTTTAGGAACAAATTTATGTTTAATTTATTCGCTCAGACATAACATTAACCAATATGAGCAATCAGTTTTTAAGGCAAATTTTACGTTTTACACATAAGCGCCACAGAATTTGGCCAATCAGCGTTAAGATAGCTTTTAAGGAACAATTTACGTTCAAACACTTACAAAAATAAGCGGTTCTGAAATTCATTTTTCCTTATTGACTGCTCAGACACCATTGAAGAAACAACGCTAATTCAGAGGAACGTTGCCACCCGATAAAGGAGGTACAGAAAAGGTTGAGCGAGGTAAAAAACGTGAAATCGTTTTCACTTTTCCAACGGAGAATTAAAAAGAGAATAATACATTTGGAACATGTGAATTGGCGACATAAACATTTTCATTATTTATTATTCGACCCCTCGAAACTTTTAGACGAAGCGTGAGGACCGCCAAACAAAGATGGGAGTCTAACTGTGAATTTTTACTCGCACTTAAGAAAGAGATAATATTACAATTTTATTCGTCCTGAAAGCGAAGAAACAAATTTATTCATTAAGAAAGAGATAATACTACAATTTTATTCTAAGTGTCAATAATTAAATAAGTGTTTAATATATCATTGCTCCCTTCACAACACTTATTGATATACCATTTTATAGAATGATACTTTGGTTTATAAGACTTCAAAATGCTCATCTTTGAGGTGGTTTTGAGTCAGATGCGATTCTATAATATGGTTCCAGCACCACACGATTTCGTTCCCTACACAGATTTTTTTTTTTGCAATTAAGAAAATACGTTTTCCGAAAAAAAATTTCCGTTTATCTTCTCTCTTTTAGCGGTACGATTATTTATATATATATATATATATATATATATATATATATATATATATATATATATATATATATATATTATATATATATATATATATATATATATATATATATATATATATATATATATATATATATATATATATATATATATATATATATATAATCGCATCTGAGTCAAAACCACCTCAAAGATGAGCATTTTGATAGGTGAGCAGCTCGAAAAGTTTTCGAGCTTGCTCACTTATCTTCAGGTATTTATATACAGTCAGTGGCGTCTCATGTATAATAAATGTGGAAATGTAGCACCTCCTGTTTCCATTCGATATTATCGATAACCTTCAATTTATGAGTCCTTTTATCTTTAATTATTCCCTTTTGCCTGTACATTATATATTCCTTAAGCTTACTGTCTGTAGCCATTTCTTAGTTTATGAAAAAAATACAAAAATCTTTGTATAGAACTTTGCGCTTCACAGTTCCAGCGACGCGGTATTTAACTGTTGTGCGCATGCCATGCTCACATGTCCGAGAGAGGAAGCTACACGCTAGGGAGATAGAGTGACTGCGGCGCAGGCCGTGCCAACCCTGGTGTGTTGGTGGAAGGTAGTGTTTCTCATTGATTCCTCGTGTATTGTGTTTAAAAACGTGATAAAGTGTAGAATTTAATTCATATTTTTTTTGTTTCTTTTATTAATTAATTGAGCTGCAGAAATTGATCTTGGAAAATAATATAGATGATGTTCTTAGTGAAAAGAATAAAAACTTTTCTAAGAAACACTAGGAATTCTAAAAGAATAAATCCACTTGCAGTGCTTTCGATAGCGAAAAAAATCCTCACTAGTTATCCAGATATAAAGGAGAAAATAATTAATCTTTTCGCGTAAATTAAAACAAGAAGAATGAATTTTATTTTTAAATAAATGGATCAAGCTCGAATTGTAATAATTTAGGCTATTAATAAGTAAAAAATGTTTAATTTGTTCTGGTTAGATTTTTATCAAGTTTATCTATAAATTTTATTTGTATATCTTTATTTCCTTTTACACAAACTCTAACAATGCTAAAAAAAATTATGATGCAGCAGCCCCACTAATTTTAGCTATGAGCCGCCACTGGGTCCCGCATACTATAAAATTAAAAGGGAATAAAAGTTTATTAATGCCAATAAAAACAAGATATGACATTATGTGAGATAAACGATAAATAAAGTAACCAAAATAAACGGAAAAAGTCAGGCATAACCCAACACACAGTAAAAAATATATATAATAAGACTAATGAAATGTGAAAATAAATTTTAAAAGACTATATATGGACTGGATAAAATTTCCCTTAGTAAACACTATGAAATAGGGGGAAAACCAATTCACCTTGGAAGACTCTTACCTTCAATTCCTGGGGTCTGACACTGAAGTAAAAGAACAGAGGGAATAGGGAAGAAGTTAACGATAGCATGTTTGATTGTGGTTGCGTTATAGAATTTGAAGTGGAAATGAAGTAGAGTCGGGGTTGAGGGTAGGGCGCTTATTTTTGAGGTGGATTGATTACAATATTCTGAGGGAGGTTCCATTTTTATGGGAGCGAATAATAGGATTCTCTTATGTACTCAAGTTGTTTCCTGTGATATGACTAATTCCCATGTGAGAGCAAACCTCGCCTGGAGTGAACGGATAGTGTTGTCTATATATGTTCCGCAGATACACCTCAGACAAGTAAATTTGTAAACAACACTACTGCTCAATTCATGAGGAAGTTTATCTTTGGGAGAAAACAGAAAAGAAATTGTTTTATTGTTAACAATCGTGATCTGAGAATTCGTTTCGAGATACGCAGATTTCAATAATTTAGTGACCCTCCTTTTAAATTCTGAATTTAAAGGTCCCATTTCAGGGCCTAAAAATTTTTTTTGCACCTTTTGTGACGTCATATAGACAGAAACTTGGAAATTTGTTTTTCTCTTGAGAAAGGGGGGGCTGGAAGCTGTTAATATAAAACAAGTTCTTTTGGAAACAAAACTCTTTGTACGTATTTTCAAAAGATGCAGAGTAATGGTATCCTCTGTAAAGTAGAGTAGTGAGTACGAACTGCAAACAATATAAAAATTGACAGTATTCTTCGGCAGAAATTTTAACTGATGATGATGCCAAAGTTCGTAAGAGAGATCAGCCTGGGGCCATGGAGGACGAGGATGAACGGAGGGAAGGTGATTTACCCTTCCCTTCTAGGCCAGTTCGTCAGCATCGCGAGCCGGTCTGGATGCAGGACTACGAGTGTTATTGATGTAGTGATGTGTGTGCGTGTTAGGGTCTTATTGATTGGCTGGCAACACTATGTGTTACGCCACGCTTGTGTAGTGGTGGTATCGTTACCAATGAGGCTATGCCAAGTTGCAACATTTGGTCAGTCTAAAAGGAGTCAATGTCGTAAGTGGTTTGCTATTAAGTTATTCTCACGTTGAAACCGGTTGTTTGTGTTCTGGTGAAAATGTGCACGTTTCTCATGGAGATCATAGAGTTGTCAGAAGTTATCGTTTTGTTTTCGATCATAATCTACGACATAAGTTTACAGCACTCTGATACCTTAAGGTATCGTCTTCAAATTTTTCATTCGCTTTCTAGTAATGAGTATCTTTCATTTTCACCGAAACCTTAAACTATGTACTGTCGTCTTTAAAGCTATGATTGTTTCGAAATTTTATTTAAAATTTATCTAGAATTTTAAAGAATAAATTTAATTAGTTAATTGATTCGTCCAGCATTGATATATGTAGTTTCATTAAAATTTTCGTTTGTCGTTTTAATTTAGTACTTTGATTAATGCGTGTCTTGTAATTTACGTCATTCTCAAATCCTTGCTTAAAATATTTCTTTGTATATTCTTAAGTTCCCTTAATCCCTAATCTTTCACACAGCGGATTTTCCTGTTGCTTACTTACTTTTGTTACTTTTGTAGATTCTGCCTGTTAGTGGCATAGTTGAGGTGGTCCTCCACTTCGGTGTTCCTGATCCCTCTCGTTGGTTACTTCAGGGAGGGTTTGTTATTCTGAACTGTGTAACCAGGTGTTGGTGGTTGGTTAGTTATGCTGCTTAGCCACTTGTCCAGATTCCTCTTGAATGTTTCTGGAGTCACTCAAGTGAGTTCCCGGATGTCCTTTGGTATGCATTTGAACAGTCGGGTTCCAATGTATGAGAAGGAGTTGTGTGTCAGGGTCCTGATTTTTTGTGTACATCCTTGAATGCCCCTTCACATAGCATAGTCTTCCTCTCCTCGGTTTCCTGTTCACCTGGATCCCTACGTTTGGTACCTGACCCTCCAGTATTTTCCATATATAGATTATTATGTATCTCTCTCGTCTTCTTTGCAAGGAGTACATCTTCAGGTGGTCTAGTCGTTCCCAGTAGTTTAGGTTTTGCATACATTAGATTTGGGTGGTGAATGTTCTTTGTGTCGCTTATATAGCTATTATGTCCATGATTTTAAATGGACACCACAGTTGGCAGCAGTATTCCATTCTGGGTAGCACTAGGGATTTCCAAAGTGTGGTCATGCATCCGTTTTCTCTTGTTTTAAAGGTTCGTAGGATCCATCTACTCAATTTGTGGGCCGTCTCAGATGTCTTAACCATATGATGGGTGAAGGTCCCGTCTTGGTTCATCCAAACTCCCAGGTGTTTGACGTGTTCACTGGCCGCAATTTCTTGGTTTCCTCGTGGTATGTAGTCATGGATAAAATCTCCTATTTGTTGCCGTACCTCAGAAACTCAAATTTCTCATTATTTAGGGACATATTATTCTCCTCTACCAAAGTTAGCACCCTGTTCAGATCTTGTTGGAGCAGTACTGTATGATGTGCTTCCACAATATTTCTGCTGATCCTCGTGTCGTCTGCAAAGGATGAGGCATCGGAGTGTAGTAGTGTGGCATCAATATCCCCGATATGTATGATAAAAAAGAGGGGGCCGAGTACTGAGCCCTAGGACACGCCACTCCGGACTTCACTCGAGTCTGAGAGTTCGCCTTTGACCGATGCCCTCTAGATCCTTCCTGTTAGGAAGCTAGGGGTCGCGTGATACACAGACCGTCGAGTTTATGCATGAGGATGCCATGATCTACCTTTTCGAAGGCCTTGGCGAAATCCAGGCATATGACGTCTGTGTTCATGCCTTCCTGGATGTCTTTCATTATTCTCTCCTGGTGTTGTGGAAGCTGTGATAGACAAGAGCGCCCTTGTCGGAATCCGTATTGACTCTCATTTAAAGCTACTTTCTGCTCCAGGAAGATGCTTTTTTGTTGACCACCTTTTCACAGATTTTTATAATGTGAGATGTCAGGACTACTGGTCTATATTTGCTTGCTTGACCTCTGCTGCCCCCCTTGTGGATAGGTGTGATGATGCCTATCTTGAGTGCTTCGGGTACCGTACCTTCTGTAAAAGATTTTGACCACACTGTTTTAGTAGTTTGACATGAAAGCCATCTGGGCCAGCAGCAGAGTTCGCATCAATGGTGTCTATGGCCGTTTTTATGTCTTCCTCCGTTATGGTGATATTTGCCAGTTGACAACCTGAGTTTGTGGTATCCTCAACTTGTGGAAAGTAGCTAGGTGAGCTCATATCTACTTTTGGAGTGCTGAATACACTTTCATAATGCTATTTCAGTATGTCAGCCATTTCTTTGCAGTTGTCTGTCATTTCCCCCATCCACATCCTAGCCTTCACTAAGGGGTCCACAGCTGATATGTTTTTAAGCTTTTTGTTAGCAAAGGCAAGTAAGAATTTTGAGTTATCTTGTATATTGCTGACTGCTTGTAGTTTTTCTCTTCTTTGTTGTTCCTCATGTGATGCTTGTAAGCTTCTTTCAATATGAGTTAACTTTTCTGTTAATTTAGCTTGTAGCGGGGAATAGCTGGTTTTTCCGAGTCTTGTTTGAAGATAGTTTCTCTTCCTCATCAGAATTTTTCTGTCCCTAGGAATTGGGGATTTATTTTTGTTTTTTTTCTGTGCTTCTTAGGAACATACTTTATACAGGTTTACTGACATTTGTTTATTAGTGTAATGAGCATGTTGTTTACATTTTGACCCTGTAGTGTGGTGTGCCAGTCTCCCTCTCCTAGTTCTCTCTTGATAGCTTCCCAGTTTATATCTGTACTGTAGAAGTTAAGATCGTTTAGGGTGTCTCCTAATGCTTGATGTTTTTTTTTTGTAGCTCACTGCTGCGGGTGCCAAAGCTGTATTGAGGTTTGCTGTCACCTTGATCAGTTTATGGTCTGACATTATTGTTGTGATATATTCAAGGGAGTGCACCAGATTTGGGTTATTGCTGAGGATTAGGTCCAGGATGTGGTTTTCTCATGTCGGTTTTGTTACGTACTGTGGGAGGTAGTGGTCTTCTACCATGCGTAATAGTTCTGTGGCTTGGCTCTTGTCTTTCGGTGTACTATGGGGGGTCCATATCCTTATTATAATATTTATTTATTTATTAATTTTATCTTTGTTTATCTTGCTCTTCATTTTGATTTTCTTGCTGCAGGTTGTCTTCCTCGAAATTTTCTTCTTCTTGAATGAAATTCCTTTTTTTCTTTAAGTTGGCCCTTCAAACGTTTTTCTTTCCATTTTCCTTGGCTTCCGTATTCTGGTTGGGTTGGTCCTTAATCTTCGTTTTCTTTCTTGAGAGATCTTCATAAAAGTTTTTGGACTGTTGAGTTTCGAACGCGGTACCTCTGGATTTGAATGCCGATACTCTAGCCACACGACTGGCTTAGTCCGTCTTATTGTTGGGAAGTTTTCGGCCATTTATATTATCGAGTTGGAAGGAATTTCTCTCATACATTTTCGCACCCCTACAGTACCACCACTCAATCTCATTGATTGCCAGTTGATCATGGGAAGGTTAAAGTCCCCTGTGATTATTTTTTCAGTGTCTGGCATAGGTACGTTGGTTAAGAGCTCCTCTCTTTTGTCATGGGCTTCCTTGAATTTTTCATGGGTTGTATTTGGCGGTCTGTAGATAAAGACGCCTAGTAGCTCGGTTGTTCTATTTGAGAATAATAGTACTTCCTCAGTTGTGGCTGCGATGTCCTTCCTCATGTAGATCGCCACACGCCCCATGGGTCCGTCCTATTCTATCTGCTCTGAAGATAGTGTAGTTTTTTATGTTCAATTCTGCATTAAGGTGGTCAATGCTGAGGTGGGTTTCTGTTAAGACAAGGAATAATAAATTTTCCTGTTGTGCTAATTCCTCGAGTATTGAGATCTTTGTTTGATTAGATTTTGGATAAAGACCTCTAATATTACCCAATGCAAAGTTTGTTAATGGTAGCAAGGCCCAATTTGGCTGTATCCTCCTTTCTGTCGTGTTTCGAATCTGTCCATTCTCTCCATCAATTTTTCTATGGTTATCTGCTGTTGCTTTAAAAGCCGTTAGGGTGTGTGGCTTATAATGTGGATAAAAATATGAAGTAGAACGTTTTTAATGGTAATTAGCCTAGACAGTTTAAGGGGGGCACCAGCCAAACTAAGAAATTACTTTGGCAATGAATTTGAGGTTGAAAGTGAATGGATGAGTTAAATGCAATTCTTCAGGAGCGATATTAATTATAAGTTTAGCAATATATTTATTCGAGAAATAATTTTAATATATATCTATATATATATATATATATATATATATATATATATATATATATATATATATATATATATATATATATATAAGTTGAGGGAATATAATATTAAAAGAGCGTAAGTTATGTCCTTTAAATTACAAAATTAAGAATTGTATAGTACGACAATATGGTTCATGTAAACAGGCAACGTCTGATCAATGAATAGAAAACTTAATAAGAGAGACAAAGAAAATGGTGATGAATGATTGTGGGCAATTATTAAATAGTACAGTGGGGTATTGATTAATTAGAACTATTTGACATAATTTGGGGATGAATTAATTCTAGCGTAACGAAGTTTATACGATAATTAGGTTTGGGAGTGTAGGAAGTTATATGATAATGATTTCGGATGAAGGTTAAATCTGTGCTAATGATTTGGAGTGAAGGGAAAATCTATACTAACGATTTGGAGTGAAAGGAAAATCTATACTAATGATTTGGAGTGAAAGGGAAATCTATACTGATGGTTAACGTGATTAATGGGTCTGGAAATAAAACAAAAAAAAACGCCATAATGAATTTGATAGAAAGGGGGAAAACAAACTAAGAATTGTACGTAAATTTTTAACCAACCTGTTAATAGCGGAGTAGGATTAAAATAGAGCATTTTCTGAATTTACGTTCACATGGTGAAAAGGAAATGTTGCCATTTTATACATTTCCTGATATAGCTATAACTGTATATATATATATATATATATATATATATATATATATATATATATATATATATATATATATATATATATATATATATATATATATATATATATATATATATATATATATATATATATATACACACATATTGTTTGGGGGAAATTTATTACATTTTTTAGGGTTAAACGACTACATTTTTCTATTTCTAGTAGTTTCTCCATCATTTCTAAAAAAAAAAATGGCTACTTTGTTATTGGATATTTTGTACTTGCCCTGTGGCCACCTGTGTGGGTTGGCGAGTGGCTGTTGTCTCTGGTTGATGTTGGATTTGGTCCTTCTCTCTGATGGAGGCCGTGCCTGGGGTTTATTTGTTTGAGTAGCATTATCAGCAACATTTCTTTTGGTTCCCTTGACATGTAGGTACTTGCAATTTTGGTGTGTGCACTTTCTTGGCCTTATAGAGTAGCTGCACATTGTAGGGTTGAAGTACTGGCATCTCCATTCCTGTCGGCAACCAAGGCGCTAGTCTAGACCATGCCTTTGGGTGGTCCTGTAGGGCTGCGAAAATGTATGAGAGAAATTCCTTCCAACTAGATAATATAAATGGCCGATAAACTTACCAACAATAAGACGGACTAAGCCAGTCCTGTGGTTAGAGTATCGGCATTCAAATCCAGAGGTACCGCATTCGAAACTCAACAGTCCAAAAACTTTTAGGAATATCTCTCAAGGAAGAAAACGAAGATTAAGGACCAACTCAAGAAGAAATCAGCAACTCAATGAAAATGGAAGAAAACGTTTGAAGGGTCAACTTAAAGAAAAAAGGAATTTCAGTTAAGAAGAAGAAAAATTCGAGGAAGAAAACAATCAGCAAGAAAAAGCAAGATGAACTAGAATAAAAAAAAAAAAAGTATAATAAGGATATGCCCCCCCCCCCTCATATTCCTTGTTTCAACCTTCACCTTTGATACCAAAGAGGCAACCGTTCCTCTTGTATTTTTCACATATTTTCTTCTTCTTCTGTGGTATTTTTGATTGTGTTCTGTCCCTTTGTGGTTCTCTCGGTTCCGCTGCTTGAGTTGCCTGCTGTTCTTGATATTTATTTGGTATTAGAGACAGATCTATGTCCTCTGGGGTGTTTCCAATTTGTGTTCCAATGGTACTATCATTAGTTCTAGGTCCAGGTCCATATATCATGTCTGGAGTCAATACAATCCCATTGCCCCTGGCATTTTGACTCCCTTCACTGATGTTACTAGGCATGTAATTGCCGATTGTCATGGCAGTTACCCTCTCTTACCTGCTGGTTTCAATTGGTGTTATCTCTGCGAGTGTCTTATTCTTAAATGATATATATATATTTGGTATTTGTAAAGGTGGACATTCCGCAATTTATGTCTGCCAATCGCTAATGGCAGATTAACAAATAATGTGCGGAATAGAATTAACCTAAAATTTAAAAAAATAACAGATTCGCAGTTAGCAGAATGCCAAAATTATAGTCCGCTAATGCAAACCTTCAAAAACCACCAACAATGGAATTTCCGGAAAATTCAAGAAAATTCTTGAAAGTGTGGAGAAACTTCAGATAGGGTGGCCAGACGTCCCGGATTTCACTTCCAGAAATCTGGCCACACTATTCTAGATCTGTCTGATGCTCAGCTCATCCGCGTATCACGCAGGTGGCAAGATGCCCAAGCTGCATGCGTGGTAATTGTGAGAGCCCATGTAAAATAGATATTAGTAAGCACGTTCCGGGCTTCACAAATAACAATGGACATGAACAACAGACATATATAATAATTACAATGCAATAGACGAGTACAACTCAACTTAGATAACGATGAACTCAAACCTAACGCACTTTACTGAATCAGTAAGTCCAGATTTCACGTCAGTAGAGTCAGATAGGTAAGTTACTTTAGTATGTGTCACGTAGGCCTATGTCCAGTTGGTAAGTATGAAATAGTAACTAGGTAGTAAGAGTAATAGTTGCAAATTCAAACGCGGTGAGGGTTAAGCCAGAACGCCTAACATAGGCAACTCGACTATGTACTAAAACTCGGAATAGGAATACCGAAAACAAGACGAACATACGAACAGACATACATAATAAAAAGTAACTGTAATTGGAATTACAAGTTATTACACCCCTTCCCCTCCAAGATGGGACCCTACAAATTCATACGGTTCACAGGGCGTGTGGCTCTGGTAGACCGACGGATAGGCTGGGCTGGCATAGTAGGTCAGGAGGTTCAACCGAAGGTGAGATATCAACCTCCGGCAATGGGCTGGGTGTTGACTCGGTTGCAACAGGAGGTGGTTGAGGGTCATTGTTCACCTGAGAGGGATTAGAAGGCTGGCGAGATGTGAGGAGAGGTCCAATATTTAGTAGCTGTCCTTCTGGAAGCCAGCGATAGTATGACACTGGACCAGTCTGCTTAGAGACTTCAGCTGGCAACCATGCTGGGCTTGAAGCATAGTTGAGAAGGATGACACCACCCCCAGGAGACAACTCTATAGAGCTCTTAGACTGTCGACTATCACGCTGAATATCCTGCTTGGTAATGACCCTCTGCTTTACTTGTTCTGTAGGAAAAAGCAAGTCTAGGTGACAGCGCAGTCGTCGATTAAAAAGTAGCTCTGCAGGAGACACCCCTGTACTAGCATGTGGAGTTATCCTATACTTGAAAAGAAATTTGTCTAAAAAATGTCCATTGGATCATCTGAAGTAACTAGTGCGTCCTTGAATGTTCTCACCATCCTTTCTGCAAGTCCATTGGTGGATGGCTTGTATATAGCAGAAGTTGTGTGTTGGATGCCATTGTTCCTTAAGAAGTTTTGGAAATCTACACTGGTGAAACAGATACCATTGTGAGATACTATGGACAATAACAATCCAAACTGAGAAAAACAATGCCTTAGGCATTTCACAGTCTCAGCTGTAGAAGGGCCTTTGGTAAGAAAAGTTTCTACCCATTTGGAGTAAGCATCCACCAGTATAAGGAAATATTTTGAGTTGACGGGTCCAGCGTAGTAAAGATGCAATCTGTGCCACGGATGTTTTGGCCACTCTTATGGATGAATTTTACTCTTAGGAGGCATATGTCTGTGAGCCAAGCAGTGGGGACAACAGAAATAGCTGCGTGCCAACTCCTTCATCCGAGAGGCCCCAACATGTCCTGAGTGTAGTTCTTGGAGCATAGCAGAGCGAAGTTTAGTCGTCACAATCACCCTGTAGCCCCACAGGACACATCCTCCCTCCATGCTGAGCTCATCAGGATGGCAAAAGTAAGGACTCATAGTAGCATATGAGATTGACACTGGCCATCCTACCTCAGAGTAACGCAGGACTTTATATAGTAGAGGGTCTAGTTTGGTCTGGTTAGCAATAGTGTTAGCAGTGTCAGGAGACTCTTCTACAAAATTAACAAGGCTTTGCCATTCTCCCAAAACAGAAATAACATCGCACTCCGTAGATGGCAATGGGAGCCGGCTTAGAGCATCCGCAGTGCACAAGTTGAAACTTATAGGCCTGCAGAATTAAAGCACACCTTTGTATCCGTTCTTGAAGCCATGCGGGGATAGACTTGGTAGGAGAGAAGATTCCAAGCAGTCACTAGTGGTCAGTCACTAGTGTAAACTGCTGATCCCATAAGTAGTTATGAAATTTGTTGAGTGCGAAAATCATGGCAAGTGCCTCCTTCCCCAGCTGTGAATAGTTGCGCTCAGTTGGAGTAAGAGTTCTGGAGACAAACCAGATAGGTTGCTCTTGCTTATCAACCTTGTGGTACAGTACAGCTCATATGCCATAGGCACTGCTCTCTGCCACCACCACCAGAGGCAACTTAGGGTGAAATAGGATGAGAGCCTCAGAGTTGAGTAGTAGATGCTTGGTTTGGTGAAAAGCACTCTTTTGCTCCTGGCCTCAAGTCCATTTAGAGTGTGAGCGAAGTAGCAGGTTTAGTGGCTCAACAATGGTGTAAAATTTAGGAAGAAATCTTCTGTAGAAACCGATACTTCCCAGGAAAGCTTGTATTTGCTTCACTGAAGTAGGTCGAGGAGCATCACTGATGGCTTGGACCTTAGATAGGTCTGTTCTAATACCTGTATCAGAGATTATGTAGCCAAGGTAAGTCATCTCCTTGATACCAAATGAGCTTTTATTAGGTTGTAACTTTATGGGGGAGGGGACCATTCCCTATTTTCAGTTTATTTATTTATCTAGAATTTTATCTTTATCGAATCTATTTATTTTCTGAATTTCCTTTATCTTTTAGTTGGCCCCGTCAAACATTGTCTTCCATTTATCTTGACTTAATACTCTTGTTGGCTGGGTTAGTTCTTGATCTTTGATTTCTTTCTTGATGCATCTTCAGTTTATTCCAATTTATCTTGAGTTGATGATTCCTTCTTGTTTCTTGATGAGTTTGATGAGTTAGTCCTTGAAGTCGTTTTCTTCCGTTTTTTCTTTCTTGAGGCGATCCATTTTATCATCAGTCTTCTTGAGTTGGTCCTTCAGCGTTTTCCTTGACTTCCGTTTTCTTCTGAACATTTCTTCGTAAAAGGTTTTTGGACTATTGAGTTTCGAACTCGGCACCGATAGATTTAAACGCCGATGCTCTTAACCATTACGCCACGGCTTAGCCCGTGCTGAGTTGGTAATTTAATCGGCCATTTATATTATCGATTTGGAAGGAATTTTTCTCTCATACATCTTCGCACCCCTACAACTTAAGACCCTTAGCTTGTAGTCGCTTTAGAACACCTCGAACTCGTTCATCGTGCTCCTACTTTGATGACCATATGAGGGTGTCATCCAAATAGCACAGCACACCTGGCAGATCTCCCAGCAGCCCCTTCATAGTCCTCTGGAAAACACCTGGAGCCGAGGAGACACCAAAAAGCAGGCGGTTGTACAGGAACAGTCCTTTGGGCGTGTTAGTAGTAGTGTAAGATTTGGAGCATTCATCCAATTGGAGCTGCGCATAGGCTTGCGACATGTCCAACTTGGAAAAAAATAGCGCCAGACAGTGATCTCAGCAGATCCTCCAACCGTGGAATAGGATAGATATCCAGAGTCAGAGCACGATTGACAGTGAGCTTGTAGTCGCCGCAAATCCTGGCACAATTGCAGCTGCCCACTTAGAATAGGGAACATGAGAAATTATGTTCTCCTCCTCCAACCTTTTGACCTATGCTTCCACCTTATCTCTTAGTAAATAGGGCACTGTCCGTGGCTTTCAAAATTTAGGAGCCACATTCAGATCCACGGACAGAGAAACCTTCCCGTCTGAAAAACATCCTAACTTTGGTGCAAACAAATCAGGAAACAATTTGACAAAAGATGAAGCAATAGAGGTCTTGTTAATAGAAAAATTAGAAATATTGAGCAGGTTGAGCATATCACGACCCATAAGTGCGGGTCAATTGCGACCAATGACAATAATTGCAGCTTCTCTCTGACTTTGACCTGGAGTCATGGCAATATTTACTTGTATAGCGTACGAGAAGTGCAGGCATCCGGCTTTAAAGCTTCGTTTGAATGAGTCTTTTTTTGAGACTCAGGATGGCGGAGTGGATTCGCCGCTGGCTAACAGTGGTCCAGCGACGCGGGAAGCTGTTCGCAACTCACCTACGCTATTATTTTTCTTTGCCCCTTTTCCTACTCCCCTCTATATACACTTGTATCTCTCCCTTGGCTGCTAATGGTATTCCCCCATAAGCATGTAGCCTAGTTTCAGTGGCATGGAGAGCGGGGCGGGCTGACCCAAACATAGACATGTAGATGGAGTTACTTATTAGAGATCTAGCTGCTCCAGTGTCTAACTCCATAGTTAGAGGTAAATCATTAATAAAAATCTTTCTAGTAATAGGAGCAGTAATAGTATTTGAACTCTCAGTTTTGAAAATATAATTGTTATAATCATTTGAAGGTATGTTATAGTTAGAATTAGAGGTAAAATTTTGATGTGGCAGTTTCTCAGACTGGGAAACCGAGACGCTGCTAGTAGCTTGGGACTTTTTGTTAGATTTAACCTGAGGTATTTTAGGTGAAGAGGAAGGATTCCTACAAAAAATTTTCAAGTGCCCCTTCTTCCCACACTTGAAGGATTCTTTGTCCTTCCATGGACAATCCCCCCTCCAATGCATCTTGCCACACCCTGAGCATGGAGTGCTAGGCAAAAAAGTATTGTTAGCATTAGAAGTGCCCGCACTAGTAGGTCTATCTCTGCCTCGATTAGTAGAATAGTGCGTAGCATAGGCAGGGGTAGGGGGTCTACGACCCATCTCCCTAACATCTCTGGCTGCAGTATCTCTAGCAGTGGCTATACTCACAGCTTTCTGAAAGTCTAAATCTGTCTCAGGTAGCAGAGCATGTTGGGTAGCTTCATCTTGTAAACCCACCACAAAACGATCTCGCAACATATCATCAAGTGAGGTGCCAAACTCACACGTGCGGGCACAGCTATTCAAACCAGCCACAAAGTCAGCCACAGACTCACCCTGATCCTGAGATCTAGTGTCAAATTTGAACCTCTCATAGATTGTGACAACTTTAGGTTTGAAATGGTTCTTGAGTGCAGTGACAATTTCATCATAGGTGGCTTCAGTTAGCTTTTTTGGTGCCACTAGGTTTTGAAGCAAAGAAAAAATTTAGACCCCAGAAATATAATGAACACTGACTTCTGCTCACCTTTGATTTTATTGGCTATGCAGTATAAATCAACACGGGAGCAGTATGTGTCAAAATCTTCAATAGAGTCATCAAAAAGCGCTATGCAGCCTATTTGAGCCATAGTTAATAGAAGCACACGCACACAAATATAGAAAATGTACTTACAAGATAAAAAATAGGTAACCTAGCTCAAAAACGAATGAACAGCAAAACCTAGTTCACGTGATGCACAGCTAAGAACAACAAAAACTGCCAACACATAAGTTTCGGGACATAAACACAACGATTCTATCTATAAGAAAGAATACCTCGTTGCCACTATGTGAGAGCCCCTGTAAAATAGATTTAGTAGCCAAGTCTACCATTTTGGTTCGTAAGTACGTTCCGGGCTTCACAAATAGCAATGGGCATGAACAACAGACACATATGATAATAACAATGCAATAAACGAGTACAACTCATCTTAGTTAACGATGAACTCAAACCTAACACACTTTACTGAATCAGTAAGTGCACAGTTCACGTCAATATAGTCAGGTAGGTAAGTTACTTTAGTATGTGTCACGTAGGCTTATGCCCAGTTGGTAAGTATTAAATAGTAACTAAGTAGTAGGAGTAGTAGTTGCAGATCCAAACGCGGTGACGGTCAAGCCAGAACCCCTAACATAGGCAACTCCACTATGCACTAAAACTCGGAATAGGAACACCGAAAACAAGACGAACACGCAAACATATATACATAATAAAAAGTAACTGTAATTGGAATTACAAGTTACTTCAGTAATTTTCTAAAACTGTCTGTTGCGCAGCCGGCCTGTCCCGTACGCCTGCGTGGGAGTCAGTTTACATTAACTAGCCGAGTCTTAAAGACGTATTTTTTGTATCATTTGTAGTTGATTCATCTTGATATTTGTACAGTGATTTGCACTTTAACATGGTACGATTTTTAACCCTGTTGCCTTGCTCAAGCCAGCCTGGCAGCGCCATGAGCCGGAGCGAGGACGAGAAGGGTCCAAGGCTAGCTTGAGCTCTGACGCTCGTAGTCCCATGAGGTTATAGCGTACGAGAAGTGCAGGCGAGCAGCTTAAAAGCTCCGTTTGAATGAATCTTTTTTGAGACTCAGGATTGCCGAGTGGATTTGCCGCTGACTAACAGTGGTCCAGCGACGCGGGAAGCTGTTCGCAATTCGCCTATGCTATTATTTTTTCTTTGCCCCTTTACCTACACCCCTGACTGATGATGACTTTGAGAAGCTGGTGTTAATCAATAGAAACATGCACTCTTGAAGGTGAAATGGCTGTGTCAGAGGGAGAATGACAAAAATGACTAATGACTGTAACGAAGATTCTGTATTTTTCTGTTTTAAAAGTTCGGTTATATTAAAAAAAAACAATATATAAATTGCAAGGTAATTTTATTGGAGATTATGTTTTTAACTACCAATTAAGGGTTAGCTGACTAAAAAAAATGTTATTGGACTATTGATGATTTCATTAGTTAACTACCAAAAATTTGTTGCGGATTTGTGATAGCGTGTAGGGGTGCGAAGATGTATCAGAGAAAAATTCCTTCCAACGCGATAATATAAATAGCCCATTAAATTACCAACTCAGTACGGACTCGCCGTAGCGTGACGGTAGAGTGCTGGCATTTGGATTCAAAGACCAGGGATCGAAACTCAAAAAGTCCACAATTTTTACGAAGAAAATTCACGAAGAAAACGGAGACCACGGAAAACGCTTTAAGGACAACTCAAGAAGACTGCATTTGGATTCAAAGACCAGGGATCGAAACTCAAAAAGTCCACAATTTTTACGAAGAAAATTCACGAAGAAAACGGAGACCACGGAAAACGCTTTAAGGACAACTCAAGAAGACTCAAGATAAAATGGATCGTCTCAAGAAAGAAAAACGGAAGAAAACGACTTCAAGGGCTAACTCATCAAATCAACAAGAAATCATCACGTGATTAAGAATTTGGAAGGAATCATCACATCAAGATAAATGCAAGTTAATATGAAAATACAGCATGACAGAAAAGAAAATCAAAGATCAAGAACTAACCCAGCCAACTTAAAGAAGAAGGAATCTCAGCCAACAAGAATACCAAGAGTCAGATAAATGGAAGACAAATGTTTCAAGGGGCAACCTCATCTCATGAGGTAATAAATACATTTGATAAATAAGAAAAGCTATAATAAGAAGAGCCCCTTCCCCCGCATAAGCGGACCGACGAAGCCGGAAAATTTGCGGATTAGTGGAATGCCCAACAAAGTTAGCGGAATTGCGTTGCAGACCAACGGAAAATTAGCAGGTATCCACCAGTAAGTATTTGTAATTTTGAGACTTGATTTAATCTTAACTCTATTTTATAAATAGTTTTCGCTTCTAGCCATAACAGAATCCAACTCTGGAGTCAAGTTCTCGTTTCATCTGATGATATTATTGGTTGATATTACAAAACTAATATTTAATCTATATCATAATGTTCTTGAATTTATAGTGAATATAATTCTGCTCTAGCCTTTGTTCATTTATGACTGTCTGACATTTAGATCCACGCTCTTTTTTATTTTGCTTTTTTTTTTTACTTAGTTGTTTTTCATATTATCCCTTCAAATAAATGTTATAGGTGTGTATATCAAAAACATCTGGCGCATATGTTCCCTTCGATGTTAAGATCTATTTTACGAAGTTTATTAAAATAAGACTTTATGCACCCCAATTATCAGAGCTTTTTGAAGATTTAAATCAAATATTTTTTAGGTATATAGCGTCACATCGACGTTTCGTTACTTTCCTATTCCTATCATAATCAATTGCACTCCTGCAACGAATTGGGCTCAATTATAATATGGTTGGTTCGTTAATTGCTCACATATATACTGTTTTCAAATAACATCAATTCTGCCTCTCTTATACGTATTTTTCGCTGGCACTAACATATTTTTGTCCTCTATTTATTTAGGTAAAACGAGATCCATACCCCGCGAGCTTACCCGCTCGCGTTCTCATAATATTTTTTCCATTTCCCAATATGTTTCATCTAACTCATTAACTGTCTACAGTGACAAGTGGGAAGAAGTCGAACGCAGCTTTGAGAAAGTAAACTGGTGAATGATTTTGGGAGGAAAAGACCAAAACGACATGCTGCATGCTCTATCAACACCATGCTGGAGGTCTGTGAAAAACATCCCCGTGAAGAACTCACAGTAAACGTAGATGAGTGGCCCGGCCGGAAAAAATTATTTTTGTGTAAATATTATCGTTCACCTGTGTCTGAATATTTATGCACGTTTAAGTTTTCTTCGAATGATAGCTGCCGCCATTTTTTATATTAAAAAAATGCCCGAAAGTAAACAAACCGAAAACGCTCTTTACAAGAGCCATTTTTTTTTTTACAAAATTGCCTGAAAAAACCAAATAAAACACGCTGTTTTCGTACTTAATTGCAGTGGTTATACTTACGAAATAGCGAAGAGGAAAGCCTATTTATTTTGCGCATCTGCGCCCTATTCAAAATCTAGCTGACTTGAATCAAGTTTTATTTTAAATCATCTAAATTCAAACTGAGGGGTCACATCTAATGCCTGGCCACAAATGTCACATTCGCTTTTAATTTTAACTAAATTATGAACATCCAAAAAGGTGAACAATTTATCTGTATCAGAAACTAGTTAATAATTCCGAAATAGATGACGGACAAACGCACAATTTGATACCATTTTCACACTGCTTAAAAGACATCCGATTGATCATTTTCAAACTGCGTAAAAGGGAAATGTTTGACACCCAAACTGCTAAAAAACAAGTAGTTCCTTGAAATGATCTAGCTAATTACATTTAAATGTATAAAAGAAGGTAATATAAATAGTAAAATGGGGAAAAATATATTGACAAATAAAAATGACTCCGAATGAGGATAATAAAAAGCTATTAAGTGGAAAAAAATTGAAATCAAGCATTTCTGACATCCTACCCCACCCCCAACCCATATTATAATTTGCAAAACGATTAAAGGCGCTGACATGATATAGTTAAAGCATTCACTGCGGGGGGACCCCCATAACATAACATAACAACATAATTACACGGATGACAAAAGCCACAAGGGCCTATCAAAGGTCATCCGCCTCCGTCAAAACCCACCCACAAAAAGCACCATCACCAGGGGAAGACAAAATCAAAGTCCCCCACAATATAATATAACAGATGACAAAAGCCACAAGGGCTCATCATATGGTGATCCTGAGTTTCAATTAATTGAAACTCAGATAGTTTCTTTGCTAAAATTATTTTAACAAATCATAACATCAACCTAACTAGAGATATTCTAGTTGACAACACCGTAATTAAAAGAAAAGAGGGAAATAAAGCTAGGCAGAGCATCTTAGAAACCATTTTAATAAATGAAGAAAAGCCGGCTATCAATAGTCAAGCATTAAGCTGGAATCTAACATTAAAGTTGTTTTAAAATTCCACTCACCAGATTGGCTTGTTTCCTCTAATGTTACAATCAACCAGGCGGAATAAATACCCCCTAAAACCATTTTCTTTCATTCAGTTCTATTCTGACTCCACATTTCATTGGTAAAGGAGGAAAGAATATATCACAATGCTCCAAAGATGATTAAGTTTGAAAGCTCAGCAATTTAGTTTGGTTTTTACCAAACCCATTCATTTATAAAAAGAGATGAATACAGGACTGAGTGATCCACCATCTCAGAGATGGAATAAAAAAGACAGAAGAATAGAAAGTTGCCAAAGGAAATTAACTAAGGCGAAATACACCACAGTCTTCAACAAAATTTGCATTCAAGAAAGACTGCTACCCATCTACACTAATATATATATATATATATATATAAATATATATATATATATATATATATATATATAATATATAATATATCATTGTTTTCTAAATATAAATACTTGTAAATAATTGGGATTGTATATATATTAGGGTAAATAAGTTTTAAATTTAAGCTTAAGGATTCCTATTCTTTTCTCTATCGAATGTTAGGGACCTGGAATAAAGTAGTAACCTTAACAGGGACTGATATGGTTGCCTTCATGCCAGAATATGAAGGTGGTGCCCAGAAGATATGGTTGCAGATTACCAACCAAGATCTTTGGATCAATTTTTGGTTTATGTAGAGGGTTGTGCTGAGTAACCAGCGGAATTTGCTACAATGGAGTATGTTGTCTTCCTCCGAGGGATGCAATGAAGGAGATCTCAGAGGAGGAGAAAGCGGAGGGATATTTTTAACAGCTGGAACAGCCAGTCTAGGCAGTGGAAAGGATGTTATGACCTGAATCTCACATGGTTGCTTTTCATCGATATGGAGAACTCCTATGGCTGCTGCTGCTTCAAAATAATTACAGATGCCATTGAGTCTCTCATCCAAGGCCTGGGAGAGCCCTGGAGATGGAACTGAAGTGTCTATCTCCAGGAGTCTGAAGTCATCCAAGTTAGCATCTATAACTTGTGTAAAGATAGAAAAGAGAGGCCACTTATTCTCATCCCTCTCTCAACAATGGGTCTGAAGAAGACACTCGAAGTTGATGATGAGCTGAAGATAGATACAGTGTTGGAGTCCAGTGTCCATGTAGGGGAGACAAAACATGATGGCATGGCCAGCAAGAGCTATACAAATTCCTTCACTGTCAAGGAGTGGGTCCGGTCATCCAAGCCCATGTCATGTGTCATCATACATGAACCACATAGAGTTGCTCCCTCCAAGAAAGGCCCTCAGTGGTTCCCTCTTTTTTACTGGTGAGACCTTGCTGCATTTGACCCTTAGCCTCAATTACCCACTGGGGCATTCCATGATCCATATTGTGGAGGGGGTTGGGGGCATGCCATTTAGGGCCTGATCATGATTCTTGTCAAGATAGCACTTCGTTCCCTGGAATCCCTCAGGGCAATCCCCCATTTGTGCAGCCAAACTTTGTGGTAGAGGCGAAGATGTGCACGAGCATTATCCATTAAGAGAAGACATTTGAGAGGCAGATTCTCATCCTGAAGATATTTCTTGTCTGTTGGAGCAAACACTTTAGTTAGCCATTCCCTAAATAACATTTGTGCTATTAGCTCTCCACATTACAGGCAGTTTATTCTTCAACACATTTTTGCACTTAAAGACACATGGCTTTTCAGAGTGGTAGACAAGAAGTGGCTTTATCTTACAGTACCACTTGCATTAGCGTATATCAAGTGTAAGTCTGTCCTACATTGGCTTGTATATGGGCAGTGTTGTCTCCTCTTGGGTCATGTAGGTTCATTTTGGCATATTTCCCAGAATAATCCATCTCATCACAATTGAACACTTGCTGTGATATATACCCTTCACTTTCGACAATCTTTGCAAATTCATCCACAAATTTGTTCACAGCTATTTCGTTTCAACTAGCAATCTATCCATGCCTTACAACACTGTAGCAGGCCGAAAGCAACACTAAACCCACTTTCCAACCTTATCCTAGGATTTATGGACCTTGAGAACCCCGAGGAAGAATTGATACGATTTGATATACAGTCCTTTACTTTACAAAAAAAAGTACAGTTATAATTACAGTTTATATTTACAAACAAAATATAAAAACACCGGTGCACGTTCAAAATAAATACTCTTTACAAATTAATCTTCTCCAACCAAAAACAAAATAAGACAGGCTATACAACAAGGTCCACACTGTGGCGGGCAGAAAAATTTAGACTAACCCCAATCGATCCAACCCGCTTCCTATACTAATCCGGACGTGAAAAATTGAAGGAGAATGAAATGGATTGTATGTACAGTCCTTTACTAACAAAAAAAATATTTACAAAAATATGGGTTGATATATTAGAATTCTCTTTCCTATTCACACACAAAATATAGCTAAATTTCCTTTATACCTGCAATAAAAAAAAGAAACAAATCCTACTTATTTATATTATTAATCGATCCTAAGAACAATTAAAAAAATCAAACAAGCAACCCCCCAAAATCCTGACTACAATAGTCAATATATAACAAACAAAAAAAAGAGAAGGCCTCACGTGGTACAAAGAGGGTGGGGGGAGGACGTCCAGCCACCTACCACTCGAGAGAGCAAAATGCCTACATCTTCCAAACACTTGGCGATGGACTTTGCTATCTATCGTTAAAATTAATTTTAAGCCTATTAGTACTTTAACAAGGAAACAATCTTACCTAGGGTAGTATCCCAATTCGCTGGACAAACAATTATTTATATAGATATATTTTAACTATTTAGAAAAATTATATCTCTGAAAAGATAGTACAACCAGTTATTATTATTCATAATAAAAAAATCGGATGGCAAATTATACCCACACACTCACACAGGGGTAGGGAAAGATATATGTTCAGGGGGGTGGGAGAATGGCCCTACAGACACACACACACCGCTCCCCCACAACACTATGAATTCCACTTCAGCGATGAAAGTTTTCAAATTGCCCTCAACTTGCTTTAAAGTCTTCACTTTTGGCACTTGTAGTTGGTGCTTTTGCCAACAAACCACTGTGCAACTGCCTAGCATTTGCACAAATTATTCCAGCTGTTTTTAATTTATTCAAACTAACCACAGTTTTTCTATTTCCTCTAGCACTTTAGATCTTTGCTTTGTTTACACAATCACTCCTTTAGCAACATCAGCCACCTTTATTGCCTCTTTGTTTTTTAGAATCTTGCAGATCATCGATTTTGTCAGATTGCACTACTTGGCAATGTCAGAAATATGAATGCCATTCTCTTATTTGGCAATAATTTCCTTGTTAATGCGTAGGCTTCTTACTGTTGCTATTGTGACAATGGGGGGCTAAAATAACACAAAAAAGAGGGAAAAGAAAAACAGTTTTTGAACACAGCACTCTGTTGGACAATGTTTATGCTTCTTACTGTTGTTATCACTAACACTTTTTTCCTTTTTATGGGGCATAATAGGGGATAAAATAACAAAAAGGGGGGAAAAGAAAAAGTGCACCAATGCACAACTGACCACAAGGTGTCATGGATTGTGGATAATGCGAATTCATACCCCTAAGCATTGTTCATAAACCAAGCTAAAAATTTTCCCCAAACTAGTTTGTAAATCAATTTGTTTAGGATGTGGGATGTTCGTGAACTAATGTTCTACTGTACATTAATGATCTTGGGAAGGCATTTAATAGCAAGGTGTCTATTTTTGCTGACACAAAATTGGCAGCCTGTGTAAAAAAGTTCCAAGAAACTTTAAAGTGCAAAATGATTTAAATAAATTAATATCTTGGGCACATAAGTGGCAGGTGCCTTATAAGCTTCAAAAATGCAAAGTTATACATATGGGAAGAAATAATAGAGAATTTAGCTATGAAATGGATGGTCATTGGCTAAACTCAGTAAATGATGAAAAGGGCTTAGGAATAGTTATAGGTTACTGAGATTTTCTAAGCAATATAAGGCAAGAAAAACTGGTTTAGTTTTACTTGGGAGGTGATAATTCATTATTTTGAAAACCTATCAGAGAAATCAGCCCTCCAGGCAAAATAATAGAAATTGACAAGGCCAAATTCTTGAAGTGAAAATTCTAAGCTATGATGATGTATAAGGTTAGGAGTAGCAGGTTATCTAAAAAAAAATTACTTTTGGTAATTCTACAGATAAAGGCAAACAATCACCATGAGATTGTATTACTAAACATGCTTAAATACCTTCCTACTCCTTACCTACATCATTGGTCTTAAAATACAACTGATATTAACATTAAAAACAAACTCACAAGCATAACAAACTGCCTCATGGTATTTTAGTATGGTGTCATGGAAGAATCCTTGTATTTCAGCATCAGGCAAACTATTTATAATAGAGCATTTGATTGTTAATCTGTAGAATTATCCAGAATTGGACAAATAACCTAAACTTTGGTACATACAGACTATATCAGTTTAGTGCTTATTTGTTATTACTTACCCACAAAACTTGAAATTATATAACAGGGCAACACAAGCCATTTAAATAAAATATCTAAAAATAACTTTACCCTTAGTGCATTGTAATTAAATCAAAATTTACCTCAATGCAATATTTATTGATATCTATACTGAATATATAGATATATCACAATGTGGCTGAAACTAGAATAATAATATTAAAAAAATTAAGGTACAATTAGGGTCACTGTGAACATTTTTACAGTCTAAAAAAAAACATAATCTTGTCTCCACAAACACTCTAACCTGCCCTTGAACACATTTAAATTTGCACTATCCACAACCTCCTGCAGTAATTTATTCCAAACATCCCCTGCTATTGTCCCCAAAATATTTTCACATCCAACCTACACATTTGTTTTTGAATTTTTAAGTGGTGACCTCCAGTCCTATTATTACCCTTTAAATCAAAGAACTTACCATCATCTAATTTATCTATCCCAGATTAAAAAAAGTTCAATCATTTCCCCTCTCAGAGGGGATATGATTGGCCATGGTAGTGAGAGGACTGTGCTGTTGTGTTCTCCTAACCGATGCCATTTTGTGACTGGGTTTTTTGTAGTTTGGGAGTGTTTGTGGCCTTATTATGGGGAAAGCGAGGCAGTTATCATCTGAAACTATTGCCCGGATTATTGCTCTCAAGGAGGCTGGTAAGCAAACTAAGGAAATAGCCGACCAACTGTTGTGAAGTGTTATGTTGCTAGGTGGAGGGAGGGAGGGTGTGACACCAAACCAACCCAGAAAGAGCGGTCTGGTAGGCCTCGTAAGACCTCTAGGCGTGTTGATTACATTAAGACAGACCTAGAGAAGTGTCCTCCTATTTCAGCCCGTAAAATTAAGGAAAATAATAGTGGTCTGTTCAGTGAGGTGTCTGTGCGCACTGTTAGTCAGCGTGTTCATGAGCTTGGTTACACAAGCCACCGCCCCATCAAGAAACCGATTCTCACCTGTGTGCAGAAGGCTCATAGGGTCGCTTATGCTCTGAAATATCTTCAGTGGGATGATGCTGACTGGCTTGATGTGCTTTGGTCTGATGAAGCAACGTTCACAGTGACTGAGGGGTGGCAATGTGTATTGGAAGTGTGGCAGTGACCCCCTTAACCCACGCTACCTTTGTGGAACCGTGAAACACCCCAGTTAATTAATGGTATGAGGTTGTTTCTCAGACAGGGGCTTGGGGAAGCTTGTTGTGTTGCTTGCCAACATTAAAGTCAACCAGTACATTTATTATGAGCTGCTAAATGAGCATCTGGAAGATTGCTTTGAGTTAACAGGCACAAGCGTGTTCCAACATGATGGTGCCCCCTGCCACACTGCCAAATCTGTTATAACCTGGCTTAAGACTATGAGATTAAGTTCATTGAGGATTGGCCTGGTAACAGTCCAGATTAAAACCCGATTGAGAACCTTTGGCAGGTGGTTAAACACAGGTTACAAGAGAAGGACATCAGTACTCTCCCTAAGCTGGAGAAGGAAATTAGGGCTTGTTGGGATGCTATACCTACCCAGAAGCTACATGATCTTGCTATGTCCATGCCACGACGCCTGGCAGATGTCAAGAAATGCAAAGTATGCCCAACAAAGTATTAAGGGTAAGATTAATATTTTTTTGACACTTTTATCATGCAACTTGTCTGACACACACCCGGCCTAAACTTTTGTTGAGCACTGTATAATAGCACCTTTACTAGTTCTCTTGCAGAAATTTATACTTATGCTGTTATAGAGATAAATAGAAGCTTTTGAAGAATAGTGGTCCCATTTTACCCAGAGGCTGTTATTCTTCAAATGGGCAAAACTGAGACTCCTATTCAAATGGGTCAAATTGAAAATATCCCAATTCTCCCTCTTCAGAAACTGATAAGGGTAATTCAGTTCAGGAGTTAGGTTATTGTTCTATTTGAAAGCCCTGCATACTTCTAAGAAAGTAGTTTTTTAGCTTACCTAACTTCACTTAAAACTTCAATGGATAACAAAGCTGCAAGGATCTATCAGAGGTCATCCTCTTCATCACCCACCTCATAAACTGCATCCACTAATAGTGGACAACCCCTAAGCAAACATGGATTGTAAATATTTTAAAATGAAATGAAACCATTACTTTTATACACTATGTCTCCACTTTTGCTTTGGATTGGATCAACCCTGTAACTGTTAGGCTAGCACATTCTCCAATATTTAATGTTGATGAAACTACTCTTTGTGTGTGTGGGGGGGGGAGTGGTGCTTTTAATTTAAGGATTAACATTGTTTGGGAGAATGTTACTAAGCTCAAGCTTGCGAGTATCACTATGACCCAAAATATACAGTTAAAGCTGTGAAAGACACTAATAGTATAATAGTGTGTGATAAATTTAGTGGACATTGTGGCAGGGTAGAGGTTACCTGATTATTGGAACTGAAAACCCAGTTAAGTGAGGAAAGGGATGTATTCTCCTGGTTACCATCCCTAATGACATATCCATTCTTACCACAAAATTAAACTGTACGACCTCACTGAGAAACTAAATGCCTCAAAAATATTAAAGATCGGTGGTAAAAAAACCATAAATTATTGTATTAAATAATATCCACATTACTTTTTATTATTTTGCTTGTTACATGACTATGTTGAATGAAATTGACTGATTTTATAACCCCGGATTTTTTTCAGTTTATCTTTATTACATATATAATGAGTAGATACAAATATATAACAGAAGTTTAATTTTAATTATGAAAGAAGTACTCCTCATACTTGGAATCATAGAAGGTATGATATTATATTACTCTTACTTAGTTTGGCTCTTTTACTTGAAACTTTACTATTTATTGAGAGTTCTCACTTCAAGTCCCTTCAATGGATGTTTTTTCAAACTATTTTATTAGGATTGTGGGTGATTAAAAAGTAAAACCAGTCTGAAACTTGTTTGTAAACTATTTGAAGAAATTATTAGTTAATTTTTTAAAAGCTATTATTTGGCTTAGTAATTTTATCTCTTAAAAATCTGACTCATTGTTAATATATAAAATTATGGTTAACTGCAGGGAAGTTGTTGCTGTGGTTTCCTGGGCCTTGTTATTCAAGGAAGGCCACACCATGTAGGTATGCCACCACATCCACTGGACTTGACCAAAGCTGCAGGACATTGTTAATGTTGCATTGTCTGAGAGCTGCCAAGCTAATGCAATCTTCAATGGGATGCATGATGGTATGGGGGTTAGCTTGACAGAGAGGGCAAAGGTCCTTTTAGGTATTGTCTATGCAGTACTTGTATGTATTAAGTATTTAGTTAAATAGCAAAATACAATATTGCTACATATTTACATAGCAAATGTCTTTTATAGCTTTTTTTTTCCTGTTAAAGGATGTATAATTTTCTAATTTGCTATTTTTTTAAGGCTTTTGTTGTCTCATAGTTAGTATTTTTAGGAGAAACAAAGACATCATCATCCTATGTAACCACTTTCTTACAAAGTGAGGGCAATGTTTATGGTTGAATATATTCAGGGGGTGGGGGTGAAGAGGTACTCAAATATCCGACCAAATAATGAGACATAAAGATCAGAAGGGGCACAAGGGGCCGTCCTTATTGTAGGGAAAGGTATAGACAGAGTGGTACTACTGTTGTCACCCACTAGTGAACAAGGAAATAGAGATAATGGTGTTGTGATTGACCATGTGCAATGATGTACATACCATAGCTTGAGTTGTTTGTCCAGACTAAGCACCACCTCATTGGTGGTTGCCCCTGTGACTGCTGAGATTTTTATGTTTGCTCTCACTGGGGTGTGAAACTCATTACCTAGGTGGTAATACGTCTTAATCCACTAGGGTAGCGAGAACTCCAAGATAGGGATTAATGCCTCTGCCAAATATTTTGAGCCTTTCCTCCCAAAATATTGATTGTACTATGCTATAATTAGTGTATATTCTTTTTGGAAGATGGATGAACCTGAAGATTTGAACAATACATTCAACTCATTCCACTGTGCATCATTTAAAGGAGATAGGCAAAGTTTCATAATTGGGACAATGGATTCCTTCTGACCTGTCACAGGTACACTCGCTACAAAGAATCAACATTTGTTCATCTCTCCTTTCTCAACTAAAAGTCAAACATTTTTTTAGTAAGATTGTTGTCTAGTCCATTGTCTAGAAAGTTTAATATTATATATCATAATATTGAACTTTCTAGGCAATGGACTAGTGGTGGGAAAAAAAACAATACTCCAGATAAAACATGGGCCTCATCCATGAAAGATTCTCTTCTACATTTGATGGGATATCAATAGCATAATCTATTTTGAATTTTTAACCCAAATCTGACTAGTCTACTCATATGGACCATTTGAATACAGCACTTGAAAAATAAAATTCCAGCATTAATCAGTAGAAGAAGACTGCTCATTCATCAAGACAACCGGCAACTTCATATTGCGAGAGATACCATACAAAAACAACAATTTTGATGGGGAACTAAATAAGTCATCCTCCATATTTACCTGGCTTAGCCCCATCAGATTACTATCCTTTATTACTTTAGCGATTCATCTGAAGAGAATGAAGATATTAACAACAGAAGAGGTTGAAACATTCAACCTTTAAAGTACTTTTTAAAATCAGTCAAATTTTACAAGCAGGGTATTGAATAGTAATAGTAAGATGGAGAGTAATGGTAGAAACTAGTGGAAATGATGACATTAAATTAATGAATAAATAATTATTTAAATATAAAAAAACTTCAGAGTTGTTTGATTTCTATCCATAAAATAATGATAAACATGAAAAAAAATGCATTACTTATGGGATGACCTAATATTTCATCCCTGCAAAGGGGTGCAAGCTGTAGACTGTTCCACCTGGTACCTGGAGAACCAGCAGCTACATGTCTAAAGAGGTGCCCCCTTTATCTTCTTGTAGTGGAGAGGGGGCTTCCCCCTCTCCTATATCTACAGGTGAGGTGGCATCCCCCTCTCTTATATCTACAGGTGAGGTGGCATTCCCCTCACCTCCTGCTTTGGAGTTGCCTTTGGATGACTCCAGCTCTGTACTAGTTACAGCCCCTCCTTTTCTTTCAGCCCTGGACTTCTCCATCTTGGAGAATGACATGACTGAGGCTGGTCTGTCCAGCATTGAGGGGGCCCCTCCCCTAGAAGGAGAGATGGGCTGCTGTTCAGCTAGCATTTAAAGCACATCATGGCCTCACTGAAGGCCACTGACTGGCCTTCAGTAAAGAACCCTTTATTGACCGGTTTACACCAAGTTAGCTTTGTTCCTCTCACTTTTTGTACAGACTACAAAACTATGAAGGCATGCCCAGGTGCCTGTGCACACCTTCTCATTTTTATTATTTTATTTTGGTTTAAAATAGCCTGAAATATAACTTTTACTTACAGGGTTCAATGGCTAAACACAAGCTTACTGGAAATGATATTAAAGTAATTATAATCAATTCTGAAAACTTCAGAAATGATTCAGATATAAATGGTTTGTCAGATGATGATAAAAATGAAACCAAACTCATTGAGATATGCCCTGGTTATCAAATTTACATATATATGCAAATCATAAATGCTGAATATGCGGTAAATGAAAACACTGAAATTCTTGCAATGAAGTATACACGCAAATAAACTGAACAAAAATATTCTTGGGTTAGAAAAGATTTATTCCTTCCATGTTCCTGAAGGTTGCTAATGATAATGAATATACTGAGCCAAATGGAACCTTACCAATATTTTACCAAATTTTTCATGATAAGCTTTTAGAAGATGAATGAAAAAACTAACATGTATTACTTGCAAAACACAGGAAAGAATTTTAATGCAAAACAAGAAGAAATAAAAACTCTTATTGGCATATACATTGAGATAGGCTCTCTTGCATTCCCAAACCGTAGAATATACTGGAGCAAGGATTGATGTTACAGGTTAATTGCAGATGCCATGACATTCAACAGATTTAGCAGTTTGCGTAATAATCTAATAATATTCATTACATTAACAACTTGCAGAACAATCAAAGAGATACTGACAAACTTTGGAAAGTGAAGCCAATATTAGATGAATATGTGAAAGAGTTGTCCAAAGAAGTTCCAGAAAAAAAGAATGCATCGATGAACAACTTATTCCCTTCAAGGGAATACTGCAGGTCAAGCAATACATGAAAGGCAAACCTAATCCTTGGGTGAGTCTGGAATGCCTTATAACTTGATTGATTACCAAGGAAAATCTAGAAATATTCCCCCAAAATACAACCATTTAGGGCTTTCAGGGGCTGTAGTTATGGCATTATAGAAAATAGACTAGAACCTTGTGCCCATTATGGATTATATTTTGATAATTTCTTCACCTGGTCACATTTAGTGACCATCTCTTTGATTATGGGATATATTGTAATGGGACAGTTAGGAATAACAGGGTTGGTGGGAATATGCCAACAAAAAGCAATAAGGATCTGGTAAAGGAAGGCAAGGGTTCAATGGATGGGTGTACATCTAGCGATGGAGAAATGTGTTCAGTAAAGTGGAATGACAATTCCATAGTCACCGTAATTTCTTTTTTATATGGCTGGGATAAAGAGAGGGGTAATGTCCTTTGCTGGAAAAAAAAAAGAAAGATCAAATATAGAAACAGCCTGCCCATCAGCAGTGCTTAAGTATAATAGGAGTATGTGAGGTGTAGACAAGCTTGATTTTTTTTATCTCGCTGTACAGAATTTGTATAAAATCTAAAGAATGGCCATTGAGGGTCATTTTTCACTTTGTAGACCTGGCAGTTGTTACGACTGTGAATCTGTAGGAATAGCTCTCCCGGAGCAACCGACTCTTCTGAAGTTTAGGTTTAGTATCGCTGAATCTATGATAAAATGCAGATCAAACCCACTTATCATTGTTAGTCCAGGAAGGCCACCTAAAGAGATTTCACAATGTCAACCAGAAAATGCATTAAAATCTGATGGGATTGGCCATTTTCAAGAGTGAAAAAAAGAATGAAAAAGGGGCAAGAAAATAGGGTGTAATGGCCCTTACACATATGTCTTTTACATTAAGTGCAAAGTATATCTGTTTAAACAAAGACATATTGATTTGTAGACTATCTTAGTCCTCATTAAATGGATTGTTTTTGTTTTTTGAGGAAATTAACTTTTTCAATTTTCTGGATTTTCTATTTTGTATATTAAGTCAATATTGTCACAATAACTTGTATATTATGATTCATGTCATTATTTAAAAAATAAAGATTCTTTGTTTCTAAAATGTGTATTATATCCTTTAATACCTTAATAGTAATAAGAAAACAATGCCTCAAAATAATAATATTCGGTGAAAAAAATCATGACTCATAGGGTTAATAACTTTTCTTTGAACTTTACTTAGAATTCATCCATTTTCCTTAATCTTAGAAAGTCATGAAAGGGCAGAATGTTTCTTGGTTAAAACTTGTCACATGGAAAGGGTACACATTTATGTTTCTTTACATAAACTGAAGCAATGTGAACTGCTCCATTTGCAGTATATGATGGAAGGTTTCACTCAATGGGAAACACAATTTTTTCAGTAGCATTGAGTGACAGAGAGGCTACTTTTTGTATTTTAGTCACTGTTTTCACTACTCTGCCCTCTTCTTTGGGAGTTATGTCATAAAGAGAAAAAATTTCCTTTTGGAATTCACTTCTGTAGGACAGGAGGTAGCCAACCCTTGGGAAGCCAGTATTGGCTTTAAGCAGTTTTGTGATGACACTACCTAAAATATCAAAATATTTTAACTGCTCATTGCTTCTGAAATAGTCTAGTTTTCCACTCAAATACAGCCTTTCATCACATAAACTCAATTAAGATACATTTGAAATGTTGGACAATCTATTATTAAAATTATTAATTTGAAGCATATATTTATATAACTATTCAAAATTATTTATGGAGTTTGTATTTCCTTTTTAATTCTTAAATGGAAAGTAATTAATTTTAGTTGTCCACCAGGTAGAGGATGGAAACCAATTGATGGTCATAAAACTTTCATTGAAGCAAACTTGGATAATCATCGGCTGTCAACTGAGGCATTTCCTCTAACGAGTGCGCCAAAATTTAACACTGAAATTACCTGGGAAGCTGAGAAACAGACCATTCGCAGGTTGTTACTATATTTTGTTTAAATTTTTAGATCAATATTTTGATTAATTATAATTTTATATTTTTGGAAAAGGGTTGAATTAATGTAAGTCAACAGAGAATAAAGTTCTTAGCTAAAGAATGAGGGGAAATGTAAGCAGTATGAAGAAATGAATAAAAAGAGTAAAAATAGAGAATGGGTAGGGAAAGCAATCAGAGGTTCAATTTTTGACCCAAAGTAATGGGATCAAGATTTCATTAGGGATATTTTGTTATATAGAAGGGCAAAGAATATTTTGATTTTTATAATGGATACCTCAGTGGTTACAACTGTATGTACAGTCTTGGTTGTTGGAAAATCTTTCAAAATTTCAGACTGCATCCCTATAAGAGAAACCCCCTTAGAGGCACTAGGGGTGCCACCACTGTAATTAATTAATGTGGTGATCTTGTGGGTCAGCATACCTGCCCTCCTTTTATCTCAATTGAGGTCAGGCTTGCAGGCCCAAATGATGATGATTACAGGCCATTGGCCAAGACATTCCCCAAAAGGGATCTCAATCAGCTTGGGGGTTGGGTGGGGCTTGGAAGCCTTTCCCTGAGATAGAAATGGTCCCAGAGGTGATCCAGCCCCATGAGACAGGGGGCAACTGCTTTCTTCACTTTCTCTAGCTTGGATATTGCTCCTCCAGCATTCAATGCATGTTGTGATGTCACAGAAGGCCGCAGAATGTACTTCACCTCCAGAACCAGAGGACCCTTCAATGATAGGTTTATGTTGTGAGTTGGGTTATACTCTCTTCATGTGTGGAGAGTGCCACTGGTCCTGGTGATATCCAGTATTTCATGCTTTGATATCTATGTTGTCAAGGCATGGCATTTCTGATAGATTTGTTCAAAGGCATCTGGACTGAGGGTATCCTTGAATTAAACATAGGCACTCACCTGTTCTCTTTCTTGTTTTTTTTTTATAGTAGACCCCCTTAGCATTATTATTTCAGTTCTTCCAGCCTTTATCCCTATTCTACTGATTGCAATCAATACCAAACACAAAGGATGTTATCCCAAAAATATTAATCCCAACTGATCTGACTATTTCTTCAATAGTTCTCTCTATAGTTCCTTATATATTTTTGTCCTTATTTTTTGTTTCTTTTTCTTAACTATCACAGATTGTTCACTTTATAATACTTTTCACTATAAGTCCTTTTATACTAACACATTAAAGGCACTGGTTAAAGTTTCTTTATTCCTATTTCTGTAAAGAACAAAACCAAATTACTCTTCTTTCCCTATGACCCTTTTTCCAACTAAAGTATTTAAATTACTTGGCGTGTATTCCTTTCTTCTGAACTTCCCTCCCATTATCCTTCACCACCATCACCAACTGAAACAAACGATCAATACCCTCCCCACCCCTGACTATTTCCTGCCCAATGTCTACTGTGTTTGCTTTTCTAAAAATAGGGAAAGATCATTTTATCCAGGCCAGTTTCTGCCCAATTTATCAAACCTCCTGTCTCTTCAAGTTGATGGAGAATTTGGTAAATGTTAGACTAGCCTTTTTTCTGGAGAGAAGACCCACATGTCTTTTGCACAGGGGTTGATTCTCCGACAAGTCAGGCAAAATTTTTGAAATATGAAACCAGACCCTCTTGGATTTTTTCTAAAAATTGGTGTATGGGTAGATTTTTGGCTGAAACCATGTAGCCTAAATCTGTTTATCAATATTAGAATTAGAAGCAAAGCTATGGACATCCCAATTAGGGGTTAGGGTGGGGGGACAGCCACTAATTTATCTAGAAGAGTAAACAAAATACCATTCAAAAAAATATTTAGCTCTAAAGTTGATTCAGCCAATATTTTACATAGAAACAATATTAAAAACTTAGAGCCATTAAAATTTGGAAATGAGAGGAACCCCCCAAAGTACATGGAAATATATATATATTTTTTTCTCAAAAAAAGCACTTATCCCCTTTGTTTCTTAAAATGCATAATTTCTTTTCTATATTTTACTTGGTCTGTTCAATATACAAGCTTAAATATATTCAACTTTGTAGCGCTTTTAAAAAAAATCGCCCATTGGCAATTTGTAAGCTAGACAATACGATAGCATAGACCTCCTGACAGCAACAACTATAGACAACAGCATAGACTATAGATAGTCTATGCTGTACTTTACCTGTAGAATCCCTTTTTAGAAGGGGATTTTGCTGCTTCTTTTGGGTCAAATGAATGTGATTGTGACTCCATTAAATTTGGCCATACCCAACATTTATCCTCAGTGGACAAAAAATAGAATTTGTTTTTCACAACCTAGTGCAGGAATTTAAGTAGTCTTGATGTTCATCTGAGATTTCTTCAATAAACCCTAATGTAAGGAATATTTTAATAGGTACAAAGAACATATTGGCCAGTATTATTGTCAATGCAGGTCATGGATGGAATTGATATATTAGCTAAAATTTGCTCTACAGTGTATTTTGTTGACTGTGATGTTTTGAATGCTTTGACAGTCATCTGTTAGGAATAATTTATAGAATCCTTGTGTACCTGTTAAGGTTTGAGCAGTCTCAAATTAAGATTGCATTTGCTCTTCAATTGTTGATATGTTACGAGCGGTGGTCAATAAGTTTTGCAATTCGGATATAAAGAAACGAAATATGAGGAAAAGTGTTTTATTATTTTTCAATATAACTACCCTGGACTTCAATGCACTTGCGCCAATTGTCCCTGAAGCTTCAAATTCCTGACAACCAGAAATCTCCCGACTGCTGTTCAATCCACTCCTGGACGGCGAGCTGGACATCTTCATCGTCCCCAAACCGGCGTCCATGCAGTGCAGCCTTGAGCTGGTGGAATAAAAAGTAGTCACTAGGGTCCAGATCTGGACTCTAGGGGGGATAGTTGAGCTCCTTGAATCCGCACTCGCGCAGGGCAGCTTGTGCAACTCTGGCATTGTGGACTTAGAAGACGTTGAAGTCGATCATGGGGCTTGAGGTTTCTAGAGACACAACGGGCAAAGACCTTGTTCATGGCCAATTTGTCGTGGATGATGTTGATAACACTTCCATGTGATATTCCAAGTTCTCGCTTGATTTCTTCGACCTTCACCCGTCGATTTCTGAGGATCATCCTCTCCACACGGGCCACATTGTTCTCGTTGGTCATGTCTGATGGGCGTCATCTTCAAAGGACTCACCACCATGGCTGAACTCCCTATTCCAGCAAGCAATGGTTGCATAGGAAGGGGCGGTGTCGGTGTACACTGCAACCCTGCATTCATGGATCTCTTTTGCATTCTTGCCTTCCTTGGTCAAAATTTGATCACTGCACAGTGCTCAACCTTTTCCATTGTTGAAATATTTGTGACTGGTGATCTGCGATCAGCCACTGCTTCTTAAATATACGAGGTAAGAGCGTGCGGCTGCAGGTCCTGACTTGTCACAACTTGTCCTAACACCCCCACAAACAGCCATCCCCCTTTCTCTGTTTTGCCCCACCGATTCGCAAAACTTATTGACTGCCCCTCGTATCAGATAGAATTTTAAAGAATTAAATTTCAGTAAAATAATTTATAGGAAATTTGAAAATTCTAATAGTGTTATAATTATTGATTTATAGACTCTCTATAGACTACTTAGTTTTAGCTATTTTAACCATGCCTCCAATGCTATCACAAACATTCTTGCCATGACTGGTACTGAAAAAAAATCCCTTCACAATTCATTCCAAATTCTCAAAAAATTATGGCAGGCAAAAGTTTGTTAAAAATTTCATGAACTGCAGCAAGTGAATGGGTCAATGAATCACTGATTAAGCAAAAACTTGTATGGTTAGGGCAATTTATGTTAGGACATTCTACGTGAAGTGTACACACCTTCCTGACACCTTGGTCACAGAATCGCATGAAATTTACATAATTTGTTGGTTATGATGAATAAAGTTCATATACCTAGTATGTGGCCTATTGGGGTCATTGTGGTCATATTTATGGCCAGATCAATTTTTGGTCAAACTGATTTACCAAAAACCTTTGAGAGGTCATAACTTTGGCCAGAATTAACCAATCTGGACAATTATAATACGAAAATGCTCAGGAGAAAGATCTTTCAAATGAGTGGAAGAACAATGTTTCTATGACAATTTTTGACATGAAGCCCTTTTTGTGAACTCTTTGACCTTTGACCCCAGCCAAAGTGCAACTCAGATCATCCCAAATTTTGTTCTAAAGTTACCTCTTTCTATCCTCCATAGCTCCAGAAAAAATAAAAATGGGATATCCATGGCTTTAGAATCTATGGGCAATTATGTGACACTGGGTATACCTACTAAAAGTATTATTGACCCAGAAATTATGGTGATATCACATGCCTATGTAAGTCCTTATCATGGCATATCCTATATACCTCTTATATAATCTTTTTGAATCAATAAATAATACATCACTGCCTATATACATCTTATATACCTAGGTACCTACCTTATATAGGTAATCTTGTCAAATCAATGTAACATGAAAAGCAGTCTTTAACTGCCTTTCATTAATCCTTAACTAATTAATGTATGTTTTTCAGATACTAATGTCATTTATGTCTTCAATATATAAATTAAAGTAATTTCAAGATATCTTCTAAACTACCTACTTAATATTAATTGTGAGATTATCTGCAGATCCTAAAATAATTTATAGGTGTGTAAGTTTGTTATTTATTTTTGATAATTTTGAAATAACGAATGATTTTTTATACAGCTACCTACCTACCAAATTATTATATTATGAAAAAAAAGGAGAATGGTTTATTACTTACCAGGCATCTAAAATGAACACCCATTAATTAATCACTAGTGACTTTTGATTGATCACATATTTTTACTATGCCAAGCTATTTCAAATGAAAGAAGGCAATTTTCACCAAATCCTTTAATTTAATCAAAACTGAATTGAATGTACCTATAGAATATAGGTAGCTATACCCTCCCAAAATAGGTATGGAAGAAAGATTAAACTAAGAGTGTAATAAACCTATTTTCAGCAATGCATTATGATGTAGCCATTAGCTAACTAATAGCTATGAGGGTTGAAGCACTGGACTGAGAAAACATGAAGATAATTAAAAATAATGTTTATCATTGAATAGGTACCTACTCTTTTCTTGTGTTTTGTCTACTTCTCTGCAAATTTATGAAGAATCAAATCTTAAAAAGCGCTAATGGAAATGTTTGTTAGTTATAAACCAGTCTACCAACCTACGGCCCTTTGTACCTAAACTGTGACCTATTTCTACTAAGATATAATACTTGACGATTATTATGCACTTCTTTCTTTGCTTTGCTTAGCAATTTTCTAGGACAATGCAATGATTGAAGCAGCTATATTGATATTGTAATGGGTTGAGGAATAAGTTCTTGCGTTTTTATCAAATTTATTCATTACCATTAAGAATTTTAGAAAAACTTCATTTTTAATTGATAACAATATGCAATTTAATCAATAATGTATTCTCCGTTGTTACATACGACTTCTTCCCAACGTTCAACTAGTTTTTTGATGCCTATGTAATAAAAATCTCTGGATTTTGACTAAAAAAAATTCGTCTAACCAGGCTCTTAATTACACATCAGTATTGAACGAGACGGCGCACAAATTGTTGGAGAGTGATCGGAAATCTGATAGAGCCAAGCCTGGCGAATATGGAGGATGTGGCATCTTTTGTCATATTGGCAATGTGAGGACAAGCATTGTTGTGTTGCAGAAGGACTCCATAACGTCGATGAGGTCACTTTTCATGAATAGGTTCGGTGAGTCGATACATTTGTTGAATGTAGAGTTCTGCATTGACAATCTCATTCGCAAGGAGCTCATAAAAAAATATGCCTTCACAATCCTACTACACACACAGCATCATATTTCGTGGATGAAGTCCTTGCTTTAATTGTGGAAGTGGTTTTTTATTGGGGCTAAGCCATTGTTTTCGATGGTTCATGTTGACATAAACACACCACTTTTCATCACCAGTGATGATGCGGTGAAGAAATCTGTCCTTATATCCATGAGTAGTCTTGTGACAAGCAAGCGAACCTGCAGCAATCATGGAGCTCTGAAGTTTGTTGCTTTCGCTCAAAGCATGCAGAACCCATGCACCGAGTTTTTGAACCTTCCCCATCGAATGAAGGTGATTCACTATGGTTTTCTGATCATACGCCAATTTTACCCCTAATTCTCTAGTCGATTGATGAGGATTTTCATGAAGAAAGTCATTCAATCGATCTTCATCCAACTTAATGGGGTGACCAGAATGTTCTTCGTCATTTAGATTGAAATGACCGTTTTTGAAACGTGAAAACCACCATTGAGCTGTCCTTTCTGATAAAGCACTTTCTCTGTACACAGCACAAATATCGGGATGAGCTTTGGCTGCGTTTGTATTGTTCCTGTCTCAATTGAAAATGAATAACAACAATTGTCAAAAATGCGCCTTTCTTTCAACTTGGCATTCCATTTTGAGGGTACAGAACAAAGATTAAATTAACTCAACTTTTAAATAAACCGCAATGACTTATTACTCAACTTCAAGACATAACCTAAGCAAAAGCCTAATAGTTTATGCTGTTAAGAGGCGTAGCCTAACCTTTGCAAATTTTGCTCTCATTATTTATTATTGTTTCTTAATATGTGCACAAATCACTTCTTCCTACAAACAGAACAAAGCTTATCATCTTTGCTAAGAAGAGATGAGAACTTCTGCAAAAGCTGAGCAGAAACATTTCTTAGGTCTTTCTTTTGCAGGGATTTATGGATCTTCAGCGGATAGCTGCAGTACTTTTGATTCGCCATCTTAAATAAACAAAGCCTAAAAAAGATCCAAATAGTAAATTACTGTTTATAAACAATATACAATAAATGAATTAAAATAAACACCTATATAAATGATTGAACAATTATATTTAAAATTCCCAATATATTGGGTTGAATCAGTTATTGTATTTTTTTAATGTTGTGTTGATTTAAGTTTTTTTTTTTTTAATCACGTCAACAAAACTTAAATCAACACAACATTAAAAAAATGCAATAACTTATTCCTCAACCCAATATATTGGGAATTTTAAATATAATTGCTTCAATCATTTATATAGGTGTTTATTTTAATTCATTTATTGTATATTGTTTATAAACAGTAATTTACTATTTGGATTTTTTTTTTAGGCTTTGTTTATTTAAGATGGCGAATCAAGAGTACTGCAGCTATCCGCTGAAGATCCATAAACCCCTGCAAAAGAAAGACCTAAGAAATGTTTCTGCTCAGCTTTTGCAGAAGTTCTCATCTCTTCTTAGCAAAGATGATAAGCTTTGTTCTGTTTGTAGGAAGAAGCTTTCAGAGTTACCAATAGAGCAAAATACTCCAGAGAAGTCCAGAACTTCAGCATCTACGCAGGAGTTCAATGAGATGCCTAGCCAAAAAGAGGATTCAGATGTTGTGGAAGTTGAAGTTGACTTACTGAACCAATCATTGTCTTTCAATGGTGAGAGCCCCTTTGATAAAAGGAAAGCCGAAAGGTATCCGACTTATGTACCTGAGAAAAGGTTAAAAGTTGAAGAGAAGAGGAGAAGTTGAATTTGGTCAGGGGTAGTAGTTCAGGAAAACAAGGTGATGTGCCGCAAAGATGTAACGTGAACTGTATGCCAAAGTCATCCAGTCTCTAAAGGAAAAATATCGTCAATCAAGCCATATGGATCAAATCAGAATTCTAACCATATTTGCAACCAGTATGAGTGTTGAAAACTCATGAACGAGTTTGATTGCTCTCAGAGAATGGCCATACAAGCTCACCACATACTAAAGGAGAAAGGAATGTTAGCTTCACCTAACCCTAAGCTTGGCAGAGTGCTTCCTGAGGAACTAAAATCTTTAGTCCTTGAATATTATCGTAGTGATGACATGAGTCGGGTTTTACCAGGAAAGAAGGATTGTCTAGTAGTGCGAATTGAAGGGGAAAAGCAGGTTACAGAAATGACTCATTCTCAACAATTTGAAGGAACTTCATAGCAATTTCAAAGTGAAGTACCCTGAGGTAGAAGTATCATTCTCAAAGTTTGCTATGCTACAGCCATGTGTGTTCTTGCGGGAGGCAGTGGAACTCACTCAGTATGTGTATGTACAATACATCAAAATGTAAAACTGATGATGGTTGGATCCAAGATGTCTGATATCACTGATCTACCCCCTTACCAGCATGCTACATGAGATCCTGCGAGTACTGTCCACCTGTGGATCAACTAAAAGCAAAACTATTTGGATTTTATGAACAGGAGAATGTGGATAATATTGAATTCAAACAGTGGACATGAACTGATAGATCTGAGTTGGTAACCATGGTATTATTGCTTGATGATTTTATGGATAGATTTTGTGATGTGTCAAAACTTTGCTGCAACATGATTTTGTTGCAAAATCACAAGCACTGTACTTGAAAACTGTGAAAAACAATATTGCAGATGGTGAATTTGTAGTAATTGGTGATTTTTCAGAAAACTATTCATTTGTAATACAAGACGCAGCCCAGGGATATCATTGGAATTGCGCACAGGCAACAATACATCCTTGGGTGTTTTATCTCATTAAAGATGGAAAACTGTCATGACTCATACACCATAATTTCAGAGTATAACATCCAAGATATTGTGTCAGTGCATCTATTTTAGCGAATGTTGATAGAGTATCTGAAATCAGTATTCAAAATGGTAAAGAAAATTTACTACTTTTCGGACGGATCTACAGCACAGTAAAAAACTGTAAATCTTTCCAGAATCTTTCCTGGCATAAAGATGAATATGGTATAGAAGCAGAGTGGCATTTTTTTGCCACTAGCCATGGGAAGGGCCCTTCAGACACCTTAGGTGGCACTATCAATAGGGAGGCTACTAAAGAGAGCTTGAGAAGACCCTTTGACAAACAGATTGTATCACCAAGAGATTTGTTTGTATTTGCTGAAACTCTTGGGAATATGAAGTTTGGATATGGAACTCAAAAGGAATATGAACAGGAGGAAGAACTTTTGAAAACCAGACCTGTGACCAAAACTATTCCAGGCACACAAAAACTTCATTCATTCATTCCAGTATCAAAGGAGGCTCTCTAAGTTCGCCCATTTAGTCTCTGTGAGACTTTTAGATTAGAATCAGTCCCCCAAAATATTTCATGTCGAGTATTCAATGGAAAACTTGCAGGCTATGTCACTGTGATTTATGATTGACATTGGTGGCTTGCTTGCATAACCGAAGCTTTATGGAGTCACAAGAAATAACTGAAATTTCTTCAGCCGCATGGACCCTCTCTCAGTTTTTGCTTCCCTGAAATAGAAGATCCTTGTACTATGGACATCTCTGACATTTTGGTGTCAGTAGAACCAAAAACTGCAACAGGAAGAAGCTACACGATTAGTAAGAAGGAGTCTGATGTAACAAACAAAGTGATGGCTCTGCTCAAATGAGTACCTAGGTATTTATTAAATAATGTTTTGTCTAAAAGTTTTTGTTTAAATTTTTGTCTTAAATAATCTTTTGTATTAAATAACATTTTGTATAGGTAATAAAAATTGTAATATTTGAAAGGTATTATGTTGTTTGTCTCACATTTCTGAAATGATAAAAAATAATCTCTTGTTTTATTGAATCAAAGACTGAAAAAAGGCAGGGAAGCCTAGGAAGTGGGAGGGGTTATGTTTGGAAAGACTGAAATATGATGGCCATGTCAAGATACATCAAACTTTTTCAAAATCACTATTTACTAACACTCTAATGTCATAAATGGCCCCAATAGAGTGACATGACTGAAAATACCACCCGCCTGATTGTATATAAATGCCCATGGATTTAAAACCCATAGAGATCCCATTTTTATTTTTCCTGGAGCTATGGAGGATAAATAGAGCTAACTTTAGAAAAATTTGGGGGAGGATCGAAGTTGCACTTTGGCCAGGGTCAAAGGTCAAAGAGTTAAAAAATGGTCGTCATGTCAAAAATTGTCCTAGGAATGTCATTCTTCCACTCATTTGAAATATCTCTTTCTCCTGATCATTTTTGTACCAAAATCATTCTGATTGGTTAACTCTAGTCAAAGTTATGACCTCTCAAACTTTTTTGGCCAACCAGTTTGACCAAAAATTGACCTGGCCATAAAAATGGCCATGGGTGACCCAGAGCCATAAAAATTGGTATGTGATGTTATCTCACCAGACCCAACTTTCATGCAACAAAATCATCAAAATCCATGACCTAGTGTTGGGATTTTGTCAAAAAGTGTGTACACTTCACATAGAATACCCCTGTTCTCATTTATATAATAAATTACAAAAGGGTGTACTGTAGCTAGAGTGTTTGACCAGTGAAAGTTTTGGCTTGTCTTGTACCACAAAGGAGTAATTTTCATAAAAGTCACCTAGAATAATGACTTTTTTGTTGTCCATTTTATTTTAGATATATCAAATATGCCGATTGGGACTTGGAAAAGAATTTTGGATGATCGAGTGGCTATAAATTCAATGCCTGTTCTCGACTCTCCAGAGATGGCATCTGGGCTGCAACAAAAGAGATCTAAAGGTCAGCCATTTAGAGAGAAGATCTTCTGGCAGCACCGAGGTGATACCATTGATGCTCATACCAAAGAGTGTGACACTGAGGACACTTCCCTGCAGGCTGCCCTCTTCCTCCTCAATTGAGCCAGAGAGGGCTCCCCCTCCCCCCCACTCATATGCGGAATTGATTATCTCGCAAAAACTCTAAAATAAAGATTGGTAGGCAAATAAAGATCGGTAGGCATCCCTTCTCCCAAGGAAGGCCTCGCAGACAGCATTTTCCAGTCAAGGCAGTTCATCCGAAGTGGAGTGGAACTTATAGAAGCCACACTGTGTGGAAGAAAGGTGGCCTCCATCTGCCAGTCATGAAAAAGTCTAGTCTAACATTTAGCAATTTCTCCAACTTGCACACACATGAGGTCAGAGAGATTGGGTGGAAACTAGCTGGTGTAGAATGATCTCTGCCCAGTTTGCGAAAAGTGAGCACAGTAGAGATTTGCCAGGAGTCTGGGAGGATACTCTCTACCTAGATCCTATTAAGCAAATCTAACAGAAAGGCCACGCCTCACTCACCCAGATGTAGAAGCATTGTATAGGGGACAGTGTCTGGACCAGGGGTGGTATCCGCACACGAAGCAAGAGTGAAACACAACTCACTTATTGCAAACCTGTTATCGAAAGGTTCTCCACCTCTGGAGGTAAAGTCCAGTTGGTGGAACATCATTCTGTCTAGAGAATCTGGAGAAAGTGGTCGGGATGGACTCTGCCACGTGCAGATATTCCGAGATTATGGGCCCATTTCTCCTGGAGAACAGGAGGGATGGGTAGTCCTGCAAGAACTTGCCCTGAATCTTTTCAACTCACTTCCATATTTCTGCTAGAGGGGTTTTCCTGTTAAGTGAAGACATGTATGCCCGCCAGGAAGAGCAGCAGGTGTATTTTGAAACATACCTGAACCTAGCCCTAGTTTGATGAAGTTCACCAACAGTGAAGTTATTCAGGCGATGCTTAAAGTACATGTAGGCATAATGCTATTGTTTTGGGCTGTCTCACACTCGGCTGACCACGGAAGTGGTCTGTGTGTAAAACAGCCAGACATTCTAGGAATAGTAGCCAGGCCCACAGCGATGAGGTTACCGGAGAACTCAATGGCCTCTTCCACCAACCTAAACTCCTCAACTGAGACAGTGAAATCAGTCCTTTCCTGAAATGCGGACCACCACACCCTCACTAACCACCACTGGGGGAGGGGTCTCTCAGGTGGCAGTGGTCCAGAAAATAATATTGGAATGTGAAAGTGATCACTACCATGGAGGTCATCAACTACATCCCACCCCAAATCAGGTTGTGTATTCGGAGAGCACAAAGATAGATCAAAACAGGTAAATGAAGTGGTTCTTGAGCAGTGGTGCATAAACTCATCCACATTTAGGTCACCTCTCTTCAGCTCATCGAACAGGTCAAAAAGGACCTGACCCCTGGGATTGAGTGAGTAGTCTCACCAGAGGGGGTGTCTACCATTCAAATACCAAAGCAGTAGAAAGAGCCTTAGCAACCAGTGCAAGTGAGATACACAATGGGTGATATAGATTGTGTATCAAGCTCAGTTTATTTGAAAGCATTTCATGATGAAGAGTTTGTTAAGGAGATATGTTGTAGCTTAAAGAAGTTTATGATAAGAAAGAAAGTGTAAAACCATCTACATGACCATATAGTAGAAATATTTCATCTTGCTGCACTGTTCATTGATACCTGAATGAGATTTCCAAAGTATGTTGAAAAATGGGTCTTTGAGTATTTTGCTCCTATCCTACTCCATTTTAAACATGAGCCCTTTTGGTAGAAATTTAATAAGGGATAAAAAGTGCATGCTTTGCAATAAGAAAGGGATAAGAAAGACTGGGTTGAAAGGTAAATATTAAAAAAATAGCATCAATAGAAAAGAAGCTTTCTAATACACAGTATATGCAGCGTGGCAGCAATTTGATTGCCTTAAAGTTTTGAATCCAAAGAGCTTTTAGCGTCTATATTAACTATTTAACCCCTCCTGCACGATGTTGAATTGCAACATTGCAATGCAATATACATATTTTTTTAGTAAACTTAAAATAATTTTTTATACACTAAAAAAAATGGAATCTATTATCTAAAAAAAAAAATTCATTGAATATTTAACTTGGCTAATTATCGTTATGAAAGGTTGTAAATTGCTCAATTGAGCAAAGTCTAGGCTTGTTTGGAAACCTTTGACAATGAATGGGGTCTACTCTTTTTATGAGTACGATGACAAACTCAGCAACACTTTTGTGGGTGTTTTACTGAGCTACCTGGGGTTTGAGGGATTGACACTAATGCAGGTACTATTTTTTCTAGCTTATGTTTCTTTCCTGCATGTGAGTTAGTAGTCCCATACTTTTCTACAATTGCTTTACTACCAGGATTATGCGCATCCAAAAGTTCTTCCACTAGTTTTTCTATAAAAATGCGAATCCTCATTTTCTTGTTTACCATAAATCTATAAACCCCCCCAAAATGATATAATTTTGAACTAATTGGAGAATAGGATTTGGCCTTGCATCTCCTCAAGATGTTGGGCACATGTTTCCACTCATTAGATAAAGTCATGGCTTCATTTTCTTCATCGAAAATATAGCCAAATTCGTCGCTTTCATACAAATCTGAGGACATGTAAGCGGTCTCCATTGGTTCATATTCACTGTCACTTATATCACTTTCAGTGTCATGCATTTTGTATATGAAAAAACCCCCAGCAGAAATAATGTAATAACACTACTTGAAATAATTGTCAAACCAAGATTTACAAAACTGAAAATGTTCTGACTCACTTCTGCTATCTAATTTAGTTCCTCCCACATTATTTATGATTGGTTGAAATTTTATGATATTAGACTGATAGCTAACACTTAGTAAAATCATGAGAGCTCATTAACAGCTACAAATTTTTATTTATAAGCATTACGAAGACTTTATTTTAACCCTTTTGGTGCGGCGCATTTGGGAAAAATTTTAATCACAAGATTGCACTTTTGTCCATAAAATAAAAAAGCTTGCAAATAAAAAAAAATATTGAATTTTCATAATTACAATGTTATAATATAATTTGAAAAGTGAATAAAAAGTTGTAAAATTAAAAGCTAAAAATTACTTTTTAATTCCTAAAGGGCTGAAAGCAACTTGTCACTTTTACAATATTTCTTATGCGCTAAATGGTGTTGAGCAAGTTTAGTTGTGCAGTTTTGCGCAAATCTCGAAACAAGTAATAATGCACAATGGTGGCTTTCCAGGGCATTTATTACAAACATACCAGGTTTGTTTTCTCTTACAATCTCCTTTCCCTTTTTTTGTAACATTTATTTGGAAGTACGCTACAAACGACACAATTCAACTTGCTTTTGTTTTCGTTCACCCCGTAAGGGGCGCGGCGATTTGACATCCTGGCCGCCATGCTGACGGGATCCAGCGCTCCGTCCGGCCCCAGCTTAGCCTCTCTTCTTTCCTTCAGATAGCCCGATTTCTCCCCTACCTCGTCGCTTTTCATACAACCTCTCCCACAACTTTCTCTGGTCAGCCTCTAATTTCACAGGGTAGATGATGACCTTCTTCTCAAGCCAACCACCCCGGATCGGGGCTGGGGGGAGGGGGGACATTGTTCCCTAACCCCTCAGCTCCGGTTTGGGATGGGGTTTTTTAACAACCTGCTTCATCCCCACCCATACCTTCCTCACATCCCCTTTCCTCTCCTCTTCACATTCTATCAATTTTACGCCGTGTCCAAGGTGGAGCCGCCATGCTGATGGACTGCCAGGCCACCAGGCGGGAGGGGTGGTCCCGAATGGCGGCGCCTGGCTCTGCTGGGCTAGTAAGCACCTCTCGCAGTGCGGGCAACTGCGTGAGGTGATGAGCTATTGCGTCCCGTATTAAAAAGAGGGTCACCATGCCCATGTATGACACAAAAAACAAAAAAACCCAACCCCCAACTTCCCCAAGAAAATCAACGGAGCCGCCCTCGGGCAGCTCCACCGAGAAAATGGAGGTCCCCCCCCTTGTGCTTGCGCAAGGGACCCTCCATAATTCTTTAACCGGAGAGGAGGCTTACTCCTCTCCTACGCTTACGGGTGTAGGGGACTCCCCCTCACCCCCTTCTCTGGAGGTGCTTTCGGGCACTTCCCTATCTCCAGCGGCAGTCCCTCCTTTGCTTTCTAAGGGGACTGCCAAGAAAGCCAGCAGGCAGCCCATTGCCGACCGCCCCTCGTGCAAGCGGCTCGGTAGGGCAAACCCCCTTAGGGGGGAGAGGGAAGCCAGGCCCCTTCGGTCGCTTCCCTCAAAAGACCTGCTGGCAAGAATTTTAAACCTTGCTGGGGTCAAGGCCTGTGTCTCCCCACACAAGACTGGCGACACTGCCAAGGGGACCTGCGATGTCCTGGGAGGGGATGGCCAACTGGAGGCCCCTCCTGTGATAGACATGGTCCTTGAGGAGACCCAGCCTCAGATGGTAGGGCCTTCCATGGGGGGGAATCCGGGCTCGGCGCCAAGCACCGAACCCGAATCCGCCCCTATGCAAGGTCCCCCTCAAACGGCCGAGGGCTCCGAGGCAGTAAAAGGAGGGGAGGGATCTCCTCCGACAGGTGCCCCTACGACGACCAGGACCTTCTCCATTTCAGAGAGGGACCTGTCTGAGACGGCACATCTGGCATGGGGGCTTCTGCTGGCGGAGGTGAGAAGCGGGTTCATTCCCCGCCCTCCTCTCCTAAAAAGAAAAATACTAAAAAGACGAAGAAGACTCGGGGCTCCTCTCCATCCGCGGGGGCTGCAGGGACGGATGGGTCTGCTGCCACTTTGGTAGGCGACCAAGCCAAGATTGGCACATCCGGCCCCTCTACCCCCTCGTGTGCGGAGCCCCTGACTAAGACTAACACCAAGAATGCACAGGGCGGAGCCTCGATGACATCGGGGCCCCTCATTCAGAGGTTACCTGGCGTTTTTGAGCCCGCTGGCTTCAAGCGCTTCCTCGTTATTCGCTCCACTGATGGCACCATGTTGTCCAAGGGCAACATGATCCATCAGAGGAGAGGATTAACTAGTGCAATTGGTAGAGAGCCGAAGGTAACCCGTTTCTCGGACGGGAGCCTTCTGGCGAATGCGGCGAATCCCGCCGAGGCGGCCAAGATAAGTGCTCTTCGTACACTTGATGGCACCCCGGTGAGTGTGACGCCGCACTCTACCATGAACTTTGTGAAAGCAGTAGTTTATGCGAGGGAACTCGTTGACTATTCCATTGAAGACATCACCCTAGAGCTGGCCGACCATGGGGCGGTCAAGGTCGAACGTGTGATGAGAAAACAGGGAGGGGCCTCGAGACCCACCCCTACACTCTTCGTCACGTTCGACTGTGACAAGCTCCCTGAGTTGGTGCGTGCCGGTTGGTACCGCTACCGCGTGAAGGCATTCGTGCCACTGCCGCGGCGGTGCTATTACTGTCACCGCTTCGGCCATACGAATCGATCATGTAGACGTGCAAAATCGGGGTCACCCGAAGTCTGTGTAAATTGCTCCAAGGTCGCACACGATAAGTCCAAATCGTGTGTGGCCAAGTGTGTCAATTGCGGAGAGCCGCACCCTGCTTCTTCGAAGCAATGTGGTGCATATCTCCTTGAGAAAGAAATCCTGGCCGTTCAGGCCCAGGATCGACTCTCATTCCGCGAGGCAAAGGACTTGGTCCTGGCGCGCCCGGCTCTGCCTGGGACGTCATATGCCTCAATAGTTAGCAAGGCACCCTCTGCTCCTGGCCCATCCAGACCAACGAGCACGGTTGTTTCCGCGCCCATTCGGAGCCCTTCTGCGGGCTCTACCCAACCCGGGCGCTCCCCTGGTAAAGCTGGCGGCAAAAAGGGTTCATACCCTGCCCCGGCTAAAACCAGGGCTCCCCCCTCTTCCCCCAGCGTGACCGTTTCCCGTAAGGCGAAACGGCCACGCGCCTCCACCGAGTCGGTAGACTCACAGGAGGCAACACCCCTGAAGATGGTCGCTAGGCCATCTTCAGGGGTTCCTAACGCTGTCCCCCGAAAGGAGGACAGCAACAAAGGAGCTTCGGCTCCTTCGCCCACGCCCCGAGGTGGAGCGAGTGGCTCGGAGACGGTGGTTCCTCGAAAAGAGGCCCCCCCGCCTCCGAAGCCGCAGCGCCCGCCTAAGGTTTCGAGGCGGAGGGACGAAAAGACTCGCATGGCGAGCCCAACCTCCCCCAATAAGTCCTCGAAGGCGACAGCGCCTCCAGCGCTTTGTCCGGCCAACAGCGCCCGGGGTTCTGCCCCCGGGAAGCGTACGGCCATTTCCGTGAGGGTCTTCAATTCGAGGAGGGCCCCCGCGTCTCCTCCGAGCTAGGCCGGGAGGGCATATTCCTTCAATGGAATTGCCGTGGACTCCGGGCCAACTGGGAGGAGCTGCGGAGGCTCGCCTCGTCCCGTTCCCCGTTAGCTATTTTTTTGCAGGAGACCAGGCTAGGCGCGTGCCCCCTGCCTGCCCTCCCGGGGTATAAGGGTCTTGCGACCCCACCACCGCGGGATGGCCGGGCTGGGGGATGCGCGGTTTACACCCGGCATGATGTCTCCGTTCTTCCTTTCTCTTTAGATACCTCCTTTCAGGCAGTGGCTGTGCAGCTGCACCTGGATAGGAGGTATACTATCATTTCTGCGTACATTCCACCGTCAGCTGACTTCGACGCGGGGGACTTCCACCGCGTCGTGGCACGGTTGCCGAGGCCCTATCTCTTGCTTGGAGATCTGAACGGCAGGCATCCTCTCTGGGAAGATTACTCCATAAATCCCAGGGGACAAGTCCTTGCCGATCTGATCGAAGAGCTTGAGATGGGTGTCCTAAACGTGGATGAGTTTACGCATCACTGTCAGAGAACCGCTTCATTTTCTTGCCTTGACCTATCTTTGTGCTCTTCGGATGCACAGCCTGATTTTGATTGGGGGGTGGTCGATGACCTCCATGGTAGTGATCACTTTCCCATTCAAATATCATTTTCAGGGCAACTGCCGCCTGAGAGACCACCTCGGTGGTGCTTGGCGCGGTGGCCTGCATTTCAGGAAATGACTGAATTCTCTATCTCAGTCGAGGAGTTTAGGTCGGTAGATGAGGCCGTTGAGTTCTTCTCCGGCAACCTCATCGCCGTGGGCCTGACTACTATTCCTAGGACGTCTGGCCGTTTTGCACGCCGACCACTCCCATGGTGGTCGGCCGAGTGTGAGACGGCCCTCAAACAGAAGCGTTATGCCTACATTCGCTATAAGCGCCGCCCGAACGATTTCACTGTCGCTGAATTTCGTCGGGCTAGGGCTAGGTTCCGGTATATTTCGAAGCACGCCCGCCGCTCTTCTTGGCGGGCATACGTGTCTTCACTTAACGGGAAGACCCCTTTAGCTGAGGTGTGGAAGCGAGTCAAAAGGATTCGGGGCAAGTTCTCGCAGGACCCCCCTCCCGTTTTCCAGGAGAATGGGACCGCAATCTCGGACCCCGCGTCCGTGGCGGAATCCTTAGCGACCGCTTTTTCCGCATTCTCTAGCCGTGATGCTGCTCCGCCAGCATTCAATGCACGTCGTGATGTCGCGGAAGGCCGCCGGCTGGACTTTACCTCCAGAGGCGGAGAACCCTTCAACGACAAGTTTACTGTGAGTGAGTTGCGTTCCGCTCTCGCTTCGTGCGCGGACACCGCCCATGGTCCGGACGATGTCCCGTACGCCATGCTTCGACACCTGGGTGAGCGAGGCATGGCCTTTCTGTTAGATTTGTTCAACAGGATCTGGGTGGAGGGTCTCCTCCCACACTCCTGGCGAATCGCTACTGTGCTCGCCTTTCGCAAGCCGGGGAGAGATCACTCTACTCCGACCGGTTTCCGCCCAATCTCTCTAACCTCTTGCGTGTGCAAGTTGATGGAGAAATTGGTAAATGTTAGATTAGCCTATTTCCTGGACAGCGGAGGCCATCTGTCTTCTGCACAGTGCGGCTTCCGTAAGTTTCACTCCACGTCGGATGCTCTGCTCCGACTGGAAAGTGCCGTCTGCGAGGCTTTCCTTCGTAGACAGCACTACGCCACGGTGTTTTTTGATCTGGAGAAGGCCTATGATACCGCATGGCGATACGGTATCATGGAGACTCTCCACACGATGGGGGCAAGGGGACGCCTCCCAATGTTTATATCTGAATTTTTGCGAGATCGTCGATTCCGCGTACGGGTGGGGGAAGCCCTCTCTGCCCCAAAGGAGCAGGAAGAGGGTGTCCCGCAGGGAAGTGTCCTCAGTGTCACACTCTTTGCCCTGAGCATCAACGGCATCACCTCGGTTCTGCCAGAAGATGTTATCGCTACGCTCTACGTGGACGACCTTTCGATCTCTTTTGGCGCGGCCCAGATGCCAACTCTGGAGCGTCGACTCCAACAGGCATTGAACCGCGTCTCTCGCTATGCCGAAGCGCACAGGTTTCGGTTTTCTTTGGCCAAGACTAAGGTGGTGCACTTCTGCCGCCATCCACGGCTTCACCCCGACCCAGATTTGTTTCTTAATGGGGTGCGCCTGCATGTGGTTGAGTCGCACCGTTTCCTTGGTCTTGTATTCGACCGACGCCTCACCTGGGAGGCTCATATTCGCGCGCCATGGACATTCTCCGTTCCGTGACGTTCAGCGCTTGGGGCGCTGATAGGGCTACCGCCTTACTTTTTTACCGATCCTTTGTTCGCTCGAAGCTCGACTACGGATGCGAGTTTTATGCATCCGCAGCCGAGCGTTTATTGCGGAAGGTGGATTCAATCCACCACACCGGCCTTCGCCTTGCGACCGGTGCCTTCCGCACTTCCCCCATTGAGAGCCTGTTGGTCGATGCTGGGGAGATGCCACTCGCTCTGCGCCGCGTGCAGTGCATCACTCGCCTGTACGCGCGAGCCCGGTGCCTCCCTCAGTCGCCAACAGCTCTCACTGCATCCGCAGCTGATCTCGATGGTGCCTATGCCGCCGAGAGACGCCAGTCATACCCTAAGCCCTTTGGGTTTAGGGCCAGGAAACTCCTTCGAGAGGTAGATATAGCTCTCGGGCTGGTGGCGCCCCTGGTTCTGCCCAGGACGCCACCCTGGAGGGTACCACATTTGGCTATTTGTCGCCACGCCTCTGCTCCCAAAGCTTGTACTGCGCCGGGAGTATTGCGTTCGACCTTTTTGGAGCACACATCGTGTCACGCTGGTACCGTGCCAGTGTATACGGATGGCTCCAAGTCCCAAGAGGGGGTTGGCTTCCACGCCGTATCCCCTCTGTTTGAAGTCAGCGGGGCTCTACCAGGCGCTGCGTCTGTCTTCACGGCCGAGTTGGTGGCAATACACCACTCGGTACGGGAGATTACGCGACGTGCCCGGTTCGGAGACCGGATTGTGATCTATAGCGACTCACAAAGCGCCCTGAGTGCTCTCGGGGCATTGGAATCTCCGCATCCCCTGGTTCGCGAAATCCGTGACATGTAGGAATTGCGGGGAATGAGCGCGCCGATGAGGGCGCCAAAGAGTCCGCGAGGACTCTGCGACCGGACCAGCGTTTCGCTCTTCCTCACACTGACTACATGGCAGGAATACGGGCAGCTCTTCGGACTGCTTGGCAAAGAAGATTGGAGACGGTCGAGGGGAACTTAAAGTTGCGTGCCATTGCGCCGCGACTGTTCCCATGGACCTATCCCCCAATGCTGCGGCGGCTTCAGGTTGCTTTCTGTCGTCTTCGAATCGGACACACTCGTGTGACGCATCGCTACTTGATGGAGCGCTCGCCTGCGCCCTATTGCAACGACTGCGTCGTCCCCCAGACTGTTCGGCACATTCTTGTTGAATGTCCCAGTCTGGGTGATCTTCGCGCACGATACCTGTCCCGGTACCGGGATGGGCGGGGTCGCTACCGCCTGTCCCTTGTACTCGGGACGAGTGCGTGCACCATGACTAGTGGACTTATTGACTTTTTGGGGGAGGCTGGCCTTCTCCCTTTCATTTAATCCGGTTTGTTGTTGTTATTGTTTTTGTTATTGCTTCTTTATTGTTATTGTTATTTCTTTTTATTGTTTCCTGTTCAATTTTTTAAAGTAGCCTAGAACTAGGCTGTTTGTTTATGGCGACTAATGCCTAAGTCGGCAGTCGCCAGATAGCTCCTTAATTAAAAAAAAAAAAAAAAAAAAAATGTTTTCGTTCATTGATGGAAAATGCCTCTCAACTAACCCATTTGCTATCGGTGTACTCTCATTTTCCCTCTTTTGTTTTTTAAGATTATGAATAGCATAATCTTCTAGCCTTTCCTTTACACCTTCTCTGAATTTAGAGGGTGACATTTTACCATTGGAGTTTTGGATATTATAGCAGATATTGCTGTTGACTAAAGCCACTTCTACCATAAAATACCATATCGGTTGATACCACTCTTTTGATTTTATGTTAAAAGGATATGTAGAGCAAAGCTGATCAAATTTATTATAGGCTATTTGTATGTTAGGTTTATTGACATTTTTCTTTTCTTTCCTTTAATTTACTTCAACTAAACTTATTCCGGTGTTGCCCACAGTAGAAATCATATTTACCCTTCCTGTATCTTGCCATAAAGTAGCTATGAGTGTTTGGTTATCATAAATCCATGCAACTGGAAGATCACCTTTTTTCAATTTTAGGTGTTTCATTTCAGTAGGAAGGCCCTTGTGATTTGATCTGACTGTACCACAGGCCCCAATTTGCTTGGACATAAGATCTTTATAGAGAGCGACACTTGAGTAGAAATTATCTACATATACAATATGACCTTTGTTTTTGAAACCACTGAGTAGTGAAGTAACTACTCTGTGCCCAAGACCATTACCACTACCGATGTGAACTTCTTTCCCAGTGTAAACATTAAATTTTAGAAGATAGCCTGTATGGGCATCACAAAGAGACCAAACTTTGATCCCCCACTTTGTTGATGGTTTTGATGGCAAATACTGTTTGAAAAACAGTCTCCCTTTGAATTTTATCATCGTCTCATCTATACTCAATTCCCTATTACTTGAGTAATATTCTGTGTATAATTCCTTAACAACATCAATAATAGGTTTTATTTTGTACATTCTATCTTCAAGATCAGCAGTTTCATTATTGCAGTCATGCAAAAATGATCGAATTAGTAAATACTGATCCCTACGCATTACCAAACTAAATCCAGGTGTAGAGGATAAAAAGAAATCCTTACTGAAATATGACCGTAGTGTAAGCTTATGGACCATACCCATAACTATCTTTAAAGCTACAAATGCCTTTATATCACTAGCAGATATATCATTCCATTTACAAAATCTTCATCTAGAAGGGAGTGGTGAAAGCTGATTGATCTTCTTCTTGGCATAGGCATTAGTTTCTTCAGCAGTAATCTCATAAATGTTAGGAAAAAACTTTTTGAAACATTGAAAAGGACGGAGGTTTTCAAAGCCTCTTATTTGATGAGAATCAGTGAAATTGGTTACTCCTTTGAGAGGAAATGAAGAGTTTTCGCTTACTTCAATTTTCTTCCATTGCTGTTTCTTCTACTTCCTCTGACAAATCTTCACCAGAAAGTTCATCACTATCTGAATTCTCATCAAAGACATTTGAATGCCGAACTTCTTCAATCTGAAGGATTGCTCTAATATCTTAGACTGAAGTCTTTTTGTTTGCATTCATACTGGGTTGTCTGAAAAAAAATTATATATATATATATATATATATATATATATATATATATATATATATATATATATATATCATAAAATTTAAAAAAAAAACGCTAGGAAAAATATTGATGGCCTATTTCTTGATTGATAATAACGGTTGTGTACTGTACAAAAATACTACATTTTAATAAAGAAATATAGTTGTAACACTATAAAGTATATTTCATAATGAATCTTAAAATGGTAATCACCATAAAATTAACTAAAAACAATAATAAACATGCAAAAAACATGAATAAGTAAAGCAATAACATAAGCGCAAGTCCAAACTTACCGCAACATATCACATTTACAGCTACAATGTTACTGCTTTAAATCTTGTGATCACTGGAATATATATTAGAAAAATGACTCAATTTGAGTCAAGAGACTCTCAAAGCATACCGCCTTGAAAGAAAATAATTTTTAATTAATATAAACTAAAGTCTCATCTTGCCTTCATGCATTAACTATATTTGAGCGACTCAAGTGGCTCTCCGCATCAAAAGGGTTAAGGCATATGCACGTATGCCATCAAAGCTGGGAATGAGATATCCAATGGCATATGCACCTATGCCATCTTGGAGAAGGGGTTAATAAATATAACTTGTCAATAAAGAAATTATTTTGAATACTCTATAAGAAACTGCACCCTTTTTCCTCATAGACAATACTGAATTAACCATGTGCAGATATTTAATGCTAAAAACTCTGGATTCCAAACATTGAGCAATCAAATTTCTTAATGAGGCTTAAAATGTGGGATGGGGAGGTTACTTTGTGTAGCATTGATGTACCCACTCCCATTTTATGCATTTTATAATGATGCATGTACTTGGTTCCTTCATGTACAATCATCTCAGTATTGGGCATTAAATGAAACTAGCTAGCTTGCTTGTTTGATCTTCCTTCTGATATGTATAATTTAAAATGAAAAGACTAATGATTTTCCTTTTGTATCAGTGTACTAATGCATTTAAATAAAGAAAGCATATGACAAAATGACTACTATCTTTTCAGTTATAAATTGAATCGCCTACCTATTAAAATTGAGTGTTATGCTGTTGATGGGAAAAATAATCGCAAGTTACTTGGATATATTGTCTTGCCTCTCACATCAGCTGTTGAAGGACTGGAGGTATTTTATTACTTTTTAAAACATGTAAACTTGCTCCAGTAATAAGATTTTTTCCAATATTTTTTTATTTATAAGATATATTTACTCCCTCCTTTAAGGTGGACTCCAAGTGGCACAAGCTATTAGGTGGCCCTCCCACTACCTTTAAATCGCCTCCTTCTTTGTTGCTTCGTCTCCATTTGGAAGCTATGACCTTGGATCAACGAAGTGGGGTAATTATACCTATGCTTCTGCGTGTGTGGCAAACATATTCTTTCTGCATACAGAATGTATGTACAAATGAGTTGGCCAAAGAATATGCTGAGGGATGTGTTTGATGTGTCATCTATTAGGGGCCTGAGTATAGGCCTATCTAATCACTTGGTAAGGTTCAGGCATTTGGGTATGAATGCTTAACCTCACAAATTATGCGAGTAAAGTATAAATTTGCAAGGTTGAAACTTCATGGTTATAGTCGATGGACTTTGTAATGATAGAAGTGAAACTGAAAAAGAAAGGGTGTAGAATGAGTGGAGGATGTAATTGGGAATGGGTATTGGTTGATAGTTGTGTAATATTGAATGATTTCATTTTATTGCATATTTATTAGACATAATTAATAGTATTACCATTTCATCCAGAAAACAAATTCTTAACCTAGACATTTTTTCAAATATATTTTCATTTTTTTCACCTAATTCATTAATAGCTTTCAAAGATGTCTCGGGTGCTTTCCAATACCTCACCTTATTCTTCTTAGAACTACCACACATACTCATGTTTGTATCTTCAGGACCATTATAGACAATTTCTGCTTCTGCCATTAGCTCTGCTGGCATGACAAGATTCAGGTTTATATCACTTTCATCATCAGAGTTTTCATCCATTACTTCATTATTTGGGAGGTAATACAATCATTGATTGAATATCAGATACTCTCCAGAAATCACCATCATCATAAAATCAAACCTCTTCATCTTGAATTTCCAAAACCTCCATAATATTTGCCATTGAAATATTGGAAAAATAAAACGATTATGTTCTCTGTATTATAAAAAACAAAACAAAATGAAAGTAAAATTTGTAAGGTGCATTATAAATTTCATATTATAGTATACATAAATGTGAATGTAATAGAAATAAAGTAACAATGTTCCAATATGACATGCCTCTGCTACAGAGCATGTCCCAAAGATATCCATACTGACCAGTGGTACCTATAGGTGCTGGTAGTAGTTTGCAGATTCACTGTGCTAGTTAGAAATAATCTCATTCAAAAATATTATCAGTATTTACTTTGGTAAATCATTACATGAAAGCGTTTATATTTCCTTACATTTTATTGTGAATTCTAGCTATTTTTATTACACCACTGAGCTTGTCTGATGACATAAAAAATGGCAACTTTCAAGTAATTTTTATTTACAAACAAATTCAAGAATGTTTGCCTCAAAATGTTGAAAGAAAATGACATTTGAAATATACAATATGTTTAGTTAGGGGAAAGAAAAATATATTTAAGCTTTTAGAAAACTGAAAGGCTGCCACTGGTTAAATAGAATAGAAATGAAGCAATTATAGAAAAGATGAATGAGGATCCCAGTGAGAATGGCAAACAATTCTGGAAGGAATTAGAAGGGTGAAAGCCAGAAGAAGAACTGAGAACATTAAAGACAAGAATGGCAATATAGTTGTGAGTCCCATTAAGGACAAGAATGGCAAGATACGTTTCAGTCCCATAAAGGACAAAAATAGCAAGATACTTGTAAGTCCCATTAAGGACAAGAATGGCAAGATACTTTGAGACCCATTAAGGGCAAGATACTTGTATGTCCCATTAAGCACAAAAATGGCAAGATATTTGCGAGTTCCATTAAGGGCAAGGATGGCAAGAGACTTGTGAGTCCTGAGGTTATAAGTTGATGACAAGAATACTTTGAGTTGTATGCTGTGTTTATGGAAGATGATGCAAATATAAATAAAGATTGATTTGGTGGGTGTAAAATGGGTGTTGTATCATGATATGGACAAGATAAGCATATAAGAGGTCTGAAAAAGGTGGAAGGTAGCTGGAGAAGATTATATAGTCACCGAGATGCTAAAATGTTGTGGTTATTCAGTTATGGAATAGGTCTGGTGGTATTGTTGTAAGGCATTTGAAAGTGGAAGAGAACCTGAGGATTGGGAAAATGGGGTGATAGTGTCTTTGTATAAAGGTAAAAGGGAGAAAGGTTAATGCAAGAACTACATAGGGGTAAGTCTGTGTGGTAGGTAAAGTATGGAGAAAATGGGATGAACAAGGTGGGTTTAGAGCCAGTATCAAGTATTTGCACCCAGAAAGGCGAAATAACAAGTGATAAAAGGTATAAAGTGCAGGCTGTGTTCAGGGATCTGGAAACCTTATGATCTTGTAGATAAAAGCTTTATGGCTGGTGCTAAAAATATATGGTGGTAAATTAATCAATGTGGTTATTTATGTTGAAAGTAAGCCTTCATTAGGGTGAAAAATGGCAGAAGTGAGAGGTTTGACCCAATTTTAATGGCTGAAAAAACTTTGAAATAGCCCCCAGTACCCGGCAGCTGAGGGTGCTAAGAATCACCGGGGCGGAGTGCCGTGCACAGAAAAGAGGAGCTAGAGGCGCGTTAAGGGTGTGTACAGTAAATATTGGGACAGTGATAGGAAAGAGTAGAGAGATCATGGAGATGCTGTCAAGCAGGAGGTTTGATATATGTAGTTTGCAAGAGGTGCGTTATAAGGGTCAGGGGTGTAGGTACTTAAAAAATATGGTGAGTAAAAGTACAAGTTTTGGTGATGTGAAAGGAAAGCAGAGGGGGGGAGTTGGAATCTTGATAAGGATGATTTGGTGGAGGAGGTTGTAGAAGTAGTGAGGGTAAATAGTAGGATAATGAACATAAAGATAGTAATGGGGGGAGGACTGTTAAATATTTTCTCAGTCTGTGCCCCCCAGGCAGGAAGAAGAGAAGAAGAAAAGTTGTTCTTCTGGAGAGCATTGGACAATGCTGTGATAGAGATAGCAGAGGGAGATGTGATTATTGGAAGAGATCTGAATGGGTACATGGGTAGAGATTGTAGTGGTTTTGAAGAAGTAATGGGTATTTATGGGTTTGAAGAAAGAAACCATGAAGGGGAGAGTATCCTGAACTTCTGCCAAGGAAAAGATTTCCAAGTAGTGAATACTATGTGGCAGAAGGACCAAAAAAAGCTGATAACATACAATAGGGGCCTAGCAGCGAACCAAAATGATTACATCTTGTTTAAGAAAAATAGAAATATGTAGGTAAAGGACTGTAAAGTAATACCAGGAGTGGAATGTTTGATGCAACATCGCTTATTGTGCATTGATATGTATATGAAAGATTTAGTAAGGAAAAGAGTAAAAATGGGAAATAAGATCAAAGTATGGAGACTAAAGGATGAAATCCTGAGAAAAGAGTATGAACAAGTGTTAAATAGGAAAATTGAGTCGGAAAGGAGCTGGGAAAATTTTATGGAGGCAGTAACGGAAAGCGGCGGAAAAATATGTGGCAAGACAAAGGGGCATCGAGCAAGGAGAGGGAAATGTGGTGGTTGAATGAGGTGGTTCAGACTGCAATAATTGAAAAGAGGCAGTTTTACAAGATCTGGAAATGAAGAAGATGGAGAAAGATATAGAGGATTAAGAAATTTATCAAAAGAAAGGTGGCGGAGGCCAAAAGGAGTGAATCGATTACTTGGTTGAAGAATTGAATACATCTGGTGGGAGAAATAAGATGTTTAGAGTGGCAAAGCAGATGAAAAGGAAAAAGAAGGATGTAGTAGGAGCAAGAGTCATACGGATAAAAATGGACAGGTTAAATTTAAAGAAAGTCAGGTAAGGCTTAGATGGAGGGAGTATTTTGAGGAATTATTAAATGAAGAAAATCCGTATGAGGAAGAAGAGGGAACTCTAATTGAGGGACTGATACAAGAGATAAGTAAAAGTGAAGTAGAAAAAGTGTCTTGATATCAATGAAAAGTGGTAAAGCAGCTGGACCAACAGGCTTGACACATGAGATGATAAAGGCTGTGGGGAATTTGGTAATAGAAGAATTAACTGGTATATTTGCAATAGAGAGGGAAACGTTACCTGAGGATTGGTACAGGAGCTTGACTGTGCCAATTTATAAAGGCAAGGGGGATGCACTGTAGTGTGAAAAGTACAGAGGGGTGTGGCTGCTGGAACATGCCATGAAAGTATTTGAAAAAATACTGGAATGGCGCCAGACAATTCATCTTTCATCCTATCAAATCAACAATGAATGCAATATTTATCATAAGCCAACTCCAAGAGAAGTATCGTAGAAAGAACAAGAGAGGTTGTATCGCATCTTTGTGGATTTGGAAAAGGCATTTGATAGAGTTCCAAGGAGGGTGATATGGTGGGCCTTAAGAAGACAAGGTATCCCTGAATGGCTAGTTAGACTTGTTATGGCATTGTATAATAGATCAACATCTCGGGTAAAAGTTATAAATGGGCTTTCAGAGCAGTTTGATATAGGAGTGGGAGTATACCAGGGATCGACCCTTAGTCCCCTTCTGTTTATTATAGTGATAAAGGAGGCCACTAGGGAGTGCGGCGAGGAAGGGATATGGGAGTTACTATATTTCAATGATAAAGTTCTAATGGCAGAGACTAAGGTGGGGATGATAATGAAGTTTAATTTGTGGAAGAAAGAGATAGAAAAGAGGGGTTTTAAGGTGAATATGGACAAGACAAAAGCAATGGTAACAGGGAAAAAGGAAAAGAAAAAGATTCAATCTGGATGGTGGCCATGTGGAGTTTGTGGAAGGGGAGGGGAGTAGGGTCAAGTTCAGTTCTCTGCAGGGAGTGCAATAAGTGGTTCTATAAAAGATGTTCAGGGTTGAGAAGAGTTAGTGGGGTGCAGCAATTTAGGTGTCCAAAGTGCGTTGAGTAAGTTGAGGAGGAGGAGGACACTGTGTGGCAGCTGGAGGAAGTGGAATATTTTGGCTATTTGGGAGATATTCTGGACTGCGAAGCTGAAGTAGAGAGGGCTGTTAGAGGTAGAGTTGCAATTGCTTGGTCTAAATGGAAGGAAATTGCAAATTTATTCGTGAAAGTTAGAGCCCAGACATATGAAGCATGTGTAAGCTCAGTGCTACTATATGGATCAGAAACATTGGCCCTCACAGAAAGAAGAGAAAATCTTGAAGAGTAGTGATAACAGAATTATGATATATATGGCTGGAGTCAAGTGGCAGGATGAAATTACAAATGAGGAATAGGTGTGGTATGGAAGATATTAAAGATATTAAATCTAGAATGATAAGAGGGAGACTGAGGTGGTATGGTCATGTGATGAGAGCAGAGCCTGATGATACTATAGGGAGAGTGAGAAAGATGGTAGTGAATGTTAGAGTGCCTAGAGGTAGGTCAAGGAAAGCATGGTGGGATTGTGTTAAGGAGGATGTGAAAAACCTTGGTGTTAGCGAAGAGTTTGTTTATAATCGTGAGAGGCGATCAGCTATCAAATGTCCAACCCTCTGAGGAGGAACATAGTAATGTAAAACGTTAAGAAGAAGATGAGTGGTTTGACATACATGGTGGTGTAAGACAAGTTTGTGTGATGCCATCGTGGGTGTTGAATATCTTTCTGGAGTATTAAGAGAAGTTTGTATGGGAATGAGGAGCTGTGTAAGCTTGGTGAGGAATGGGTTCTATCTATGTTGATTACTTGGTGTTGCTGGCTGAGTGTGAGAGAGATTTGGAGATGGTAATTGTAGCTTTTGACAAGGTCTATGAAAGGAGTGGTCTAAAATGAATGTAGAAAAGAGTAAGGTAATGGTATTTTGGGGTGAGAATGAAGTTTTAAGTATCTAGGATGCATTTCCTAAATGATAATGGTATGGATGAAGCAGTTTGCATTCATGTTTTAAATGGCGGAAGGAGCATTAATGAATGCTAATGGTTTGAGGGTGGAATGTGCAGGGATGTTGTATGAGAGAGAATATGCTGGTGGTCACTTTCGTGTATGGGAATGAAACTATGGTATGGAAGGATATTGAAAGAGCTTGAATAAGAGCAGTGCATTTGGACAATTTAAGAGGAATGCATGGTGTGCAAAAAGATAGATACAGTAAGGAATGACTGTGGAAGAGATATGGTGTGAATGAGGTTGGAATGAAAGTGTTTTGAGGTTGTATTAGTAAATAAGGAGAATGGATGGAAATAACCTTGGAATGAAATATACGGTGGTGAGTGTTAGTGCATAAGAAGAGTTGGAATATTGTGCGAAAGGTGAGTTAATTCTTTGAATGTTTGAGAGGCTGACTGAGGAAGAAGTGGATGATATTGTGTATGATAGATGGGCATGGAGGGGGTTTGTGAATGGGGCATGCTAGGGGTCTTTTGCCTATGGATGAAGCTCAAGCTCCCCAGCACTATGAAATGTCTTAAGTATGGACAAGGTGATGGATGCCCTTGGGTATAGAGAGGGGGTTAGTTTTTAGTAGAATTGAAGTGAGCCAGCCTCACTTTGATAAAATGATTGTTTTATTTTTCTCATTATTCCTTCATATGTTTTATCCCCAGTATATACCACACTTTGAGAGACCTGACTAGGTGAAAGAGAGCGTTAAACCATTTAAATTTAACTCTTTTGTTTCTCATTAGTCTTGAGGATATAAAGGGCAATCAATGGTGCCAACATGGGGGGTTCAGAGTCCCCTTTATGTCCCTGCGTTGATAGGCAGCAGAGTGCAACTTAGTGATAAATAAAACACCAAAACAGTCTTAGACTACAGCATCATCATTAGCTTTTCCACAGTGGGGTCAGTGTGCATTAATGCCACTAAAGAATACTCACCCCTCCACCCCATTTATGCACTTTTAGGTGCAAAGCAACCTTGTTTTTTCCTGTTTAATTTGTCCTTCATAGCGATGAGGTTCTATGTGCTAAAGCATACTGCCACTTCCTTATTCAAGTTCGGAATGATAGTTAAATGTGTCCTTTTTAGCCTAATCATTTTGCTATTGGTATCCTCGCTCTTTTCCATGTTGCAGTTTTCTTGTCTTTTATTTTTCTTCCATTCTTTGTCTGTTAATTTCTTCCCTCCATTCTTTGCCTGTTAATTGAACCAGTAAATTAGACCACTTTTTCAATAACTAATTCATAATATGTTAATGTGGATTTCATCATTTTATTTTCAGTTATCAGGTAAGCAACTGACAGCCTTTAAAAATGGACATGTCGCTGAAGATGACAAAATGGCTTGTATACTGGAGGGGAACAGAATGCTGCTTGATAGAGAAGGGATTGAAGTCAGAGTTATCCAGACAAATGGAAACCAGCAAGGTCATATAGAGAACTCTAAACAAACACCAGTTCCTTCAGTTGAGAATTCTCATGTGGAAACAGCAAATGGAGTGAATGATAATCTAGATGATGAAATGTTGGATTATAATTCTTGTGATGATTACCCCAGTGAAGATAATGATGACCCAAATGAGATGTTTGGTGTCATTATGGATTCTTTCTCTTTATCTCACTCTGAAAATCAGAATGATAAAAATGGGCAGCTTTCTAACAATGATGTTCAGAATAAACAAGTAAAGTTAAATCTAATCATTCCAGAAAGTAGCAAAAGTGTCAATGATGTTCAGAAAGAGACTAGTAACAACCCTATTTCTACAATAACAAAATCTTCCAGTGCTAAATCAAAGACATTGAGTCGAAATCAGTCTTTTAAAGAGAGAACTTTGGACCATGACATTTTACTGAAAACTCGCTTATCTACACGGAAAGAATTGCAAAACATATCACAAAATTTGCTCTCTCCCGATTATCAGAATTCACCAAGTTTAATTACTCCTACCACTACATGCAACCAAGAGACAGAGGCTGCGAGTTCATCACACGAAAAACGAGCACTGGAAATATCCCAAATTCTCTCTCAGTCTTGGCAACAAAGAAAAAAGAGCCAAAAAGTTGACACTTCCTTCAATTGTTCCCATTCCCCTTCTCTTGCTAAGATTGAAAATAATGAAGAAGCCATTAAGCCATCCTTGCTGCATCCTTCTAGTGCTTCCTCAGCTGCGGTTTTGTTATTCAAACATGCTAAGAAGCAGACATCAAAAGTGAAGGATGTCAAGGATAGCGGCACTGGTTGCCAAAAGTTGATTCCACACCTGAACCATGAGGGAGGATATTTCTCAATTGGACCACGAGAAGGAGAGAAGGAAGATGAATTTCTATTTTCTGTCACAATCATTTATGCCAAAAATCTGAGCAAGGTAATTATTAGTGTGTGAAATATATAATTCTGTTATTTTATTAAGTTTTTGCTAATGAGTCATTATTTTAGAATGTTTTAGCTGTCTTTAATTTCCCATTGCCATTTAAATTTTACTTTATCACATTCTTAAGTATGAGGTGATGAGTATAATGGGTTTATATAGATTAGATATGTAGTAAATTCACTCAGTAACCTAATTATAATCTACCTTTTGCAAAATACCTTACGAGCTATATGTAATTGCGTATGTTTGTCTATGTTGTTGCTGTTAATTGCTCTCCAGTAGCAGATGACCTCGCTCTCTCCAACCGATTGGGAGATTAAGGGAGAAAGCTTTGAGTGTGGCAGTGTCTTGTGTAAACTGTCCTGAGGGACCAGGATTGAGTGGAGGGAGGCTGTTGCATACTGTGGGAATTTTATAGTAGCCCCCTGTCCCCTCCAGTCCTGTGCTAGCAGTCTATGCAACAGCTAATAAGTGGAAGTTCTATTGCAACATAACCACATGGAATATATCCAATTGGGGCAGTTCCACTCCAGGTGAGGGGGTTAGCGCCATATCTGCTTGGGAATGAGGTGACCACGCTACAACTCTTCTTTTATCTCTCTCTCTCTCTCTTGCCCTAAAGGGTAGCTAGAGTTTAGAAAACAGCATTTCCTGCTAGTCACTTTCCTCTCATCCTCTAGCTTGGGGATATCTAAGTGTGCTTTTCTTTTTGTGCCTTAGTTGGGCTTTTGTTGGGTTTTTAAAAGACTGTTTAGTCTGTGGTCGAAAAGATAAATAAATGTGCAATTTGGGTGTCTATGCTCTTGCTGGCAGTGGCCAACAGATATTTAAAAACAATTCTCAGCCTCACACCTCTCTCTGATAGAGCTGCACGTGTGGGTGGGTCTCCACTCAGTGTCTTCTTTTCTATTTCCAGCCATGAAGAGAAAAGAAACTAAAGATGAGTGTGAAATAAACCTAATTACTTATTGGTCTGCTAAGTAGAAGATGCCATTTATTGTAAAAAAGGTGAATGGATGTTGCCTTCCACCACCTGCATCCACAAGAGGCATTAGATATCTTCCTGTGAAGTGTGGAACTCTTGCTAACTTATTGGATACAGTGTTGGATTTCCAGCATTAAGGTGTCAGGTTCACTCCCAGTGAGAGTGAACACTAATGTCAGCGCATGTAGAGGAGGTCTGGTTACTCTTTGGTGGACATGCTGTGCTTATCTTCATGGGGTTAGATAGATTTTATACAGGTCATCACATGTGATGGAGCAAATCAACAATATCTTTCCTCCCATCTTCACTTCACAACACACACACTCTTTCTCTGTTTCAATGAAATCCTGCCACTGGGTAGTTATATCCACATAACACTGATGCCGAATGAGTTTCCCTTCCCATAGGGTGACAAAGTTTCCTACCTGATCTCTGGTTGTTGTCAAAACGCAAATACTCCCCCTAACAACGAGGACCTTTCCATGTTGCCCTCAGGCTCATGAGCGATTGTGATGCTGATGTTTATGTTGGCTTTCATTATCCAGGTGTGGAGGAGGGGAGGGGAATCTCACCCATCATCCATAAGTGAATGATAAATGATGCAACCCTGAAAATCCACCAAAATGTTTCTCCCAGGACATGCACATTGTGGATCATGGTCTGCTTGGTAACCAGTGCTATTTGCACATACCCTGTAGAGAGCCTCTTTGTCAGTGCTCTTTTTATGCCAAACACTATGTGCTTATATTGGGCTAGCGTCTGCCCCTCACTCGCCAATGGTTCTCATTTGTCAGTGGCTGATCTTGACATTGATTATGCTGACAATAGATGTGCCAATCATGATCTCAGCCTTTAGGATTTGGGACTAAGAAACTCCTTTGAAAGCTTGATGCAATTCTCAGGGTACTGTCTCCCATAAGGGGGCAGCTTTGTTCAGACTTCTTTTACCATGAGGAGCAGCATGCCCTCCTGATCTCATTACCCTATAGGAAACTTGTGCTCTCATCATCATGATCTTCATTTTTCATCTTCTTGGTCCCGCTTCTGCAGGGTCTGATGGTTGTATGACTCTTCTCCACTAACTTTGATCCTGAGCATCTTGCTTCGTAAGTCCCAGTCTCCCCATATCTTCCACAACACAGTCCCTCCAAGTCTTCCTGGTGGCCTTCTCCCTTCGACTTGCATATGCATAGCCTTCCTCAGGTAGCCATTCTCCTCTGATCTCTCCACATGACCAAACTATCTGAGTCTCCTCAGTCGCAGCTCAGACTCCAACTCCACTAGTCCACATCTGTCCGCCACCTCAGAGCTCCTGATGCGATCCTGCCACTTCACACCACCCATACATCAATCCTCTCCTCTCAACACACTCATCAGTCTCTCTGTTAAGGGCGAATTCTCAGCACCATACAATAGAGCTGCTCGTACATATGCTACTTATACCAAGCTTCTCTTCTTCAAGGGAATGCCTCGTTTCAACAGTAATCGTGACACCTCTATCTATTTATTCCAGGCAATAGCTACTCTTGCTCGAACAGGTCTTTCCACTCCAGCTTCACTATCTAGTTATCTCTGAGGTAGCAGAACTGATCCATCACTTCCAGCATTTCCCCAGCAGTATTCCATTCACTTGCGACCTCGTTCTCATTTGGTCTTGTGTGTCACCCAGGGCATGCAAAATTTCTCACTCCCATTAGTCTGAAGTCCAGAGCACCTCTTATGACACCACTTCCCACACTGACTGTGAAGAATAGAATTGCTTCCCACTCCTCTACCACACGCTCCATATTGCCACCTCCCATACTCCACTCTTCTTCCTGGCTCTCCTCCTGTCACCATTCTTTTAGTCTTATTGATGTTGATCATTAGTCCTCTTCTTTCCATATCTCTTCCACCTCTCGAACATGTCACTCACTTCCTCCTTTGAGCTTGCAGTGAGGACAAGGTCATTGGCATACATCAGCTCACACAGTCCCCATCCTCTGCACTCCTTGGTCACCTCCTCCAGAACAGCGATGAACTGCAGGGGGCTCAGAGTTGAGCCCTGATGAATACCAACTGTGATGTCAAATTCCTCTGATATGTCTGCCATCTTCTTCACCTGAGACTGTCATTCTTCATATAGGGACATAGCACACATGATGAGTGCCTCTGGCACTCCCTGTCTCCTGAGTGCCCTCTTGGTACGCTATCAAAAGCCTCTTTTAAAAATCTCTTTCATTAATCCTCCATCTTTTCATAGGTAGCTAGTGAATAGCAGGTGTAATGCCCCTGATATAACTGAAACCTAGATGAATGGAATGCCCTCCAGGCTCCAGTGCTGACAGATGTTGCATCCCTCCCAGCCCCACTGCCTGCAGGAGGACCTGTGGCTATATATCTTCCAGTATTTTCACTTTGTCTACCTTCTCTACTTTCTTTACAGATGTCCTGGTTTTGCCCAGGATACCACCTCGGAGGGTACCACCTTTGAATGTTTGTCACCAATCCTCTGCTCCCAAAGCTTCAACAACCACATGGCAGACTACTGCAGTCATACATCTTGGAGTATATGTTGTGTCAGAATGGAAATCTGTCAGTGTTAGCAGATTGCTTCCCTTTTTGAGCTGGCAATGCCTATGTTTTCACAGCGGAGCTGGCTGCAATACACTGCTTGGTACAGGAGATTGTACTACTGGACTGGGTCCATTTCAGATACTAACTTAGATTTATTGCACCTCACAGTGTGCAGATTGCTCTTGAGGCATTGGAATCTCTGCACTCCCTAGTTTTCAGTATTTGAGACAGTGCTGGGAGCATGTCAAAATTGTCTTTTGTGATCCTAGGCATGGAGAAATGGCGAGAATTGAGTGTACTGATGAGAGCGCTAGACTGTCTGCACAGGCTAGATGACTAGACTAGCATTATGCTCTTCCCCATCTGAGATGGCATGAATAAGGACTGCTCTTCGAGCTGTATGTCAAAGAAAATGAGAGATGGATGACCAGAAAATTAAAAGTTATAGCATTGCATTCTAACTTTTCCCATGGACTTTGCCTCCCATGCCTCCTTCAAGTCTTGGGATGCAACCATTTGATGCTGCTGAGCTCCCCTGACCTTTCTCTTAAGACTGCTTGGTCCCTTGGACAGTAAGACACTTTAAAGTTGAATTTTCTAGTCTGGAGGAGCTCCCTGAGCATCACCTGATTCCTTGGGCTATGCACCACATTTGGGTGGATTGTTGCAATCTGAAAATGCTTGGCACAGTGCCCCTCTCGTAGTTTCATACATGATAGTTTAGGGAAACAAAGAATTCATGCCAGTTTTTCCTGGAAGATCCTATTAATAATAATAATTTGTATCTGAATATTTTTTTTTATCTCTCTGATAATGTTGTTCTTTTCCAGATAATATCACCAGAAGTCATTCCAAATCTCAAGGAAGGTTTCCACTTTTGTTACTCTTTACTTGGTTATTCTATATATACCGATCCCTTTCATAATTTAGATGAGCCTGAATTTCTGGCTGAGAAAGCCTCTGCTAGCATTAGATCATCTCACGAAAGCCTTTTTCAATACTTTCTTGAACATTATTTTTTACCCGTTTATTTGTTAAGTGGTGAAGTGTGTCTCGGTGTATGTCGAGTCGATTTATCCCAGCTTTTAGATATCGCTACCCAGACTGGTTCTAAAGTGGAGGGTGTTTATGAAATGACTTCTATTGAAGCAGAACAAGGATGTAAAGATAATGACAACCCCCAAACTAAAGCAATCGTTGCATTCTCAATAGAATTATCAAAAACAAATAAAGGTAGTGACTGTGTAAAAGCTCTTTCTACTGCAAAACTATCGAAACATGTGATCCAAAGTTGTATGGAGCCAAACAATAGTGAAGTTATGCTTACTGATAGCATGGAGTCTGAATCTGATAGTGAGGAAGAACTTGGTGTCAAAAGGATATTGGATGGAAGGCGCAGACTGTTGTCTAACAGCTACGGTAGCAGATTCACAGCAAAGGTTGATAACCTTAGCTACATGGAAGGAGAACGGGAGCTGAAGCATAAAAAGAAAATGATGATGCTTCAAGCTGCCTCAGAGGTTGAGGTTTGGAAAGAAAAGCAGCAGAAACGTTTCATGGATCAGGTAATTTTGAATCTCTGAAATGAGGTATTTGTATATACTTGTATTATCTTCAACCCTTTGCATGGCCTAGTGAAATTTTTAGCATTGTATCGTTTTCTGAAAGGAGTTTGAGCTCCAACCTTTTCATACTTCTTTGTACCAGCTTGTTCCTGTGATTTGGGAAATCTGCCTTCCATTATCTGAGCATTTAGCACCAATTAATTTGTTTTCTCCAGTTAGTGGCAATGGGGGCTGTCACTAACCCTGTCTAGTTATGCTGGAGTGGCATTGATTCATGCTGACTTCTTGTGAAAGTCTTTATTTTTATTAATTGAAGGAAACTTCATAAATCTATAATTATGCTTTTAATATTAAATGAGGGGAGGGGGCTAGCCTTGGAAGGTGCATAGCCAAAAGTTTTGTTCCTGAAAAAGCAATTCTCACTAGCATTAATAGGCAGGTGTATCATGGCCCCATTCAATCATGCTGGTTAGTCCTTATTGTGTGAAGGTAATGTGGTGGTGGGTAGTTTTTCAGTGGAGTTGATTTGCACAAACCCAATTTTTTGTGGGAAAGATGTTGATAATGCTGAATATTAGATGACAGCCCAAGAAGAATGTCTGCAGAAGTTGATTGCATCCGAGTGGAGTTCAAAGGCCAAACTGATTGAAGGGGAATTGAGTCACCGTCTGAATGAGTGCGACAAGCTGCAAGACAAGCTAAACTTAGCTCTTACTGAAGTAACTCTAAAGGAAGAGAAGTTAAAGCTCCGAGAGAAGAGGGTAAGTTAATGGATTTTACTCAGTTTTCACATTTGAGCAATTGTGAATACCTTTACTGTCTTTCATCATGTGCCATAAAAGGTGACTAAACCTTGATAAGGAGCTCTGGCCTGGAGAGGCGCATGCTTAAAAGTTTTTTCCCAGTAGGATACCCAATGCTGGTAATATGTCTAGCTATTATGGACCCCAACTAGTCATGTTGGTGGAGGCATTGATGTGTGCTAATCCACCTTTAACAAAAGTGGTGTTGGTTTGGGAGAGGGATATTATTTTAACTGTTCAGATTCATCTCCCGATATTTGTCTCAACACCAAGATCTTATTTCTTATTTTAGAATTTTCTTTAGTTTTTCTTGGGCAAAAGTAGAAAACTTGGTTCAGGTCATATCCTTCCTCATAGCTGCTTGGTATGACAGACTGAGGCACATCTATATCAACAACCTATGTTGAAAGCTATGCACCCATTCCCTGCTTGGTGCTCCATTAAAGATTAAGAGCTGTATGTTCTCACATTGCATCGCCTCACTTTTGTTGAAAATTCCATAAGTTGTGATATGGAAATATTTTGTTGGCAGTCGGTTGTTTTGGGGGGCAGGGAGCTTACTACATTCTTTTAAAATACTAAATCTTTGCCTCTGAGTTTTTCGATCTTTAATTTTAACATCTTAATATTTAGTTAAGTGAAGTTGAACAAGATTTTAGAATGGAAAAGGAAAAAATGGAATCTCTGAAGCTGGTTAATGGAAGCCCTATTAAGAAGGAAACTTCCAACACTCAACATCAAAATTTGTTGCGGCAGCTTCGTCTTGAAGAAGAGAAAAATGTCCACCTTCAAAAAGAGGTAAGTTAAAATGTCTATTATTATAAAGTTTTGCTTGGAGGGGAGTACCCGGTGTAGGCTGCTACACCTGGTACTTTGAAGAACGCACATCCTCTCAACCCAAGTGACTGCAGCTGGACACTCCTTCATCAATTTTTTCACTATTTTCAATCTTGTTTACATTCACCACTTTACTTTCTGATCTCTCCTTACTCATTTCTGACCAGCAGAGAAGGTACCATGAAGGAGTGGCATGTCCTCCTGGCTTTCTGCCTGTAAGGAAGGCTAGAAGCCAGGTTGACTAAGTTGACTTGAACTCTTTGATTGACCTGCGAAGCTGGTGTATTACCCATCCTCCTATGTACCCCTTTTTCTAAGAGTATCTCCCTCCTTATTTCCTTTCTCTAGGGTTAAGACCTGACCAGCTCCCTCATGCTGCATAGAGGGAGAGGATTTGGAACCTCTATAAACGATGCTTTTTGACACCCACGGGTTCCAAGAGACACCAGGCTTGAAGAGTCCTGGGTATTGAGGCACAGATAATGGGAATATCCTATTTGCCCTAATAACCTCTTCCCTGCACTAAAGAAAACTTCATCTGGTGGAGCACCCCCAAGAAAGATGTAAGCAAGAGTAGTAAGTTCCTGATAATCATCTCTTGTTGCAGTTAACTTCAGGGTAACTTCAAGATGTCTCATCACTTCCTTAAGAGGCATGGACCAATCATCCACAAAGTTTGCCAAGATATCGTCTTCATCCTCTGCTGTCTTGAAGTTTCTTTTGTTGAGGTATTCCCAATGGTCGTGAAAATGTACAAATAATGGGATGCTTGGTGGTCTGGAAGAAGGACTGTAGGTGGAATGGAACACATCAGTAAGGATTACTTTGTACATGTGATGTTGACAGGTCAACCAAACAAGCTCCACTTGCAGTTCTTGAATTTTGATACAAGCGCCTTGTTGCAAACCTGTGTTTGAGGCTGTTGTGTCAAATACAAGAACCTTGATTTGCTTCAACAGGCCCCACTCATTGATAACAGACGTGAATTGTCTTGATCACTACCCGAACCTGATCAAATTTTGGGAACACCAAGGAGGAGCTCAACACTATCTCTTCCTGAGGTAACAATTTAAATTCTGTCAGCCTTCTCCCAACCAGAGCTTGATACACTTATGTCAGTCAATAGCTTGCCATCCCAATGCACACGAGAGGTGCATCGCATGGAAGACTCGTCATGATGTCAGCCTTGATTCTGGTACCTGCTTCTTCATGGTTCTTCTTCTGGTACCAGCATTGTTGTAGGGATTGTGGCCTTCATTCATAATGAAAAAAACCCTGCTTCTACAACCTTATTCATGCTCCCAGATTTTGTGCACTTTAAGTCAAGGTGATGGTTAAAGAAGTGATGAAGGACTTGGTCGTTGCACGGGAGTTGGAAAGCAGTAATCTGTTCCTCAGAATGTCCAAAGTGCCAAAATGATGCTGCACTACGTCTAGCCATATCAAAGTTCACCTGCACCAAGAACAGAAGAGAGAATTAGGTGATAAGTCATTAATGAGGTATTTTTCTGCATCAAGCTTAAAAAGTGAACCTTTAAATATGCTCTGATCATTACAAAATTTTGTACAAATTCAACTTAAATGATTAGGAAACGAGGCGACATGCTGCTGAATGTATATACAAACTTTAAAAAATTCACCCTATGGCTTTGAAACACCCTACTGTCCAAGCTTGGAGGCCCTTTGGAAAGAGAAAAAAGAGGATGTACATCCCACCCTGTTTTCTGGTAGATGGAGTTGTTGAGTTCTCTTGCACCCTCATTGTCATAAGCCTAACTACTGCTACTAGAATGTCTGGCGCTTTTGCATGCTGACTGCTTCTGTGGTGGTCAGGATCCTCCTCCTGAGAATAGCACCGCAATCTCGGACATTGTGTCCTTGGCAATCCTTCACAACCTCGTTTGCTACATTCTCTAGCCAGGATTCTGCTCCACCAGCATTCATTGGATCTCTTGATGTCGCTGAAGAACCCTTCACTGACAGGTTTACATTGAGTGAGTTACGTTCCACTCCTCACTTTGTGCACAGACACACTCCCTGGTCCGACTATGTCCTGTATGCCATGCTTCAATACCTAGGTGAGTATGGCATGGCCTATCTGTTAGATTTGTTCAACAGGATCTGGACAGACGGTGTTCTCCTAAATTCCTCTCAAAAGGCTACTGTGCTCTCTTTTTGTAAACTCTATGATGTGGCCTGGAAAGTTGTTACTGCCGTTTCCTCTCACCCACAATCAGCACTACCTTACCTTTTTATTATTATTGGCATTATTATTATTTAGTATTATTAATTGGTATATTTTTATATTTGTTACTAGTATTTATAAAAAAAAACAAATAAAAAATAAAAGTATTTATTACGATCAATATTAATTACACTATACAACAAATTTCAGTGTCAAGAAAAAAAACATAGATCTTATGTGTATTTTATTATGAAGTTGAGTGTGCTGAATTCAAATTTGATAACAAAAATTTCCCATTGTGTAATGTTTTCTTATAAATTGCCGATTTAATAATTATTCAATTGATACTGATTTCCATGATACCATAAATGCATTTCGCTCTCAAAGTCAGATTAAATGTGTCCATTGTAATTAATTCATGAATATATAATGAATCATTGTTTGTTAGCATTATATAATGCATTAACCTACATTTTAGTATTTACTTCTTTGTTTGCAAGACGTCTCAGGTTCCAATAAAAGTCAGCCTTAAAGCAGGGTTCCATTTTCCCTTATACCTTTTTTCCATTGACGCTATATTTTGATAGAACCTCTCTCCATGTTCATCACTCACATCTCCATTCTCTGAGAAGCAGGACAGATGAGAAGGAAGAAAGTCTTTCTTCAGTGACACATTGCATCCAAGATTTTGGTAGCACTTGATTAGGCTCTCCACTACACATCTCGCTGGGCCCCTTGGTGCTTTCTCAGAAGTCCTTTGCATATATCTTTGAAAGGTTGCTAGCTCAGTTTCATTCATGTCGCCTCTAAGTCTCATCCATTGTTGCCTCAAAGTCCTCATAAGTTATAAGTTAACAAATCTGAGGGCCTACAAATAGGCCTTCTTTAATCTTGGCATAACTTATTTTAAGGAAGATCGCTTTGAGGTACTGGAAACATGGCTTGTTATGTTGTAGTGCTTTGGTAAATTGCTTCATTAGGCCTAGTTTCATATGCATTTGTGACAAAGTGATTTTCTCCTTAACTAGTGGCTCATGAATTACATTATGACATCCAGGCATCATAGTTTCCTGAGGTAACCATTCTGAGCGTACATAATGTTCTGATCTGGCCCTACTGTCCCACTTGCAATGGAAGCACATAAACTTGGTGTATCCAGTTTGTAGCCCATTAGGTAGGGCTACTACTTGCAAGTCTGCACAAATTAGCCACTCATGCTCCTTGTACTTTATGTGGTCTAGAATAAAAGCAAGGTTTTCATGTCTCTTAAAATGTGAGTAATCAACTGGAACAGAAGTCATGGTGTTCCCAATGTGCAACAGAACCGTTTTTATGCTGTAAAGGGATGAATCACCTCCACTCATTTGGTTCATAGGTCAGCTCAAGGGCATTGAATAGGCTACTGATATCATTTCAATAAGTCAAATTGTTTTTAAAAGTGAAGAATTGCTCTAGATATGCCAAGCACTTACTAAATACTGTAATTCGAGCATGTTCATCCAACAGGTTCCATTGTCGCAGATGTGAAGCCATGAGTTCTCTCTGTTGCTTAGTAAGTGTTAGATCATGAACTAGATCATTGAGTTCCGGTTGGTAGTGAGGTGTGATTTCTTGTCAGATTCAAGCTGTGGCCACAAATGGTGTATCTTGAGATTCTGAATCATCTGAATTGTTTGTGTCATCGCTTGGTAGTTTAGAGGGCGGCTGTGGTACAGGAATAGCACTTGAATCTCAAACTGGGTGAATAGTAGACTGAAGATCTGGATACATGATAGATTTCTTGACTTTTCTGTTGCGACCTGCAGTGAAATAAAATAAAATCAGACTAAAAATGGATATTACTGGCTGTGATCATTTGTAGAAATAGTGTAAGTACAACATAGTATGTATTTTGATCTTTTTAATTGATACATCTCTTGAAAATATATGTTAAGCAGAAGTAGCAATCCATGAATGGTCCTTTGGCTCCCTCCAAACCATTGGTATGCCAAACCTGAGGCCAGGCCCTTTGCCTTTCACCTAAGCAGACAGGGAACTTGTACTCCTGACACAACATATGTGAGATGCCCAGCGTTTGTCCTGGTCACCCACTTTACATACAAAGTATAGCTCATATAGTTTCCTCACATGTTTAGTCGTTTGTCTCTTGTATTGTCTTAATGTAACTGATCCACCTATATAACAGAAACTGCCTGAGGAATTTTTGTATTCTCTAGGTATTTTAGCTCTGTCTCCTGTAAAGAAAAAACACTGTAGTTGTGAAAAATAATATAAATAGTAACAGCAATAAATATTAAATAAAAGAGTAAAAATAGTAAGCATTTATAGTAAGTTACAAAATTATCAAGTGTTATGTAAGAGTTACCATGGATTTGGACACATATAATTAAAAAAAATATTGAGTATATTTTCATAAATTTCTTAGGTTAGGTTGACAAATACCTTAGGAAGCCCATCAAAATTATATCAAAATCCGTTTATAACTTTTAGAGTTGTCAGTTTCAGCCCAATCCTGTTTGCATTCAATCCCTATGGAACTATCAACGTATTTAACGTGAGTAAGATTGTAATTTACCAGAAACTGGAGTGTTGTAGAAAGAGATGGATGTTATATTCATGATTTGCGCACAAAAATACCTCTAGAAAAGTTTATTCTCATTTCCCCTTTTTTTTCATTGTTGTACAGTGATACCTTGACTTACAAGTTTAATTCATTCTGTAACCGTGCTCGGAACTCATTTTGCTCGTATATCAAAGCAATTTTTCCCATTGAAATTAATGGGAAGGCCATTAATCAGTTCTAGCCCCCCCAAAAACCACACCAATTTTTTTTTAGTAAAGTTTTTAAATAAGAAAAATGTACTTTATAGTTAAAATATAATAAAAGAGAATGTAAGAAAATAATCTGGTTTTATTTAAGAGTACATTACCTTGAAGATCAGACAGAGAGATGCTGGCAGAGGTGGAGGAGGTTGGGGCTAGTCTTTCATTTTGTGTTCTATCGCTTAACTTACTTGCTACACTTTCTTGCTAAATTTAACTTACTCGCTACACACTTAATGTGACACTTTATCTCTATTAATTCAAAGCTATTTTTTTTATATTTTTATTTTTTCACTTCTTAATCTTCTTGTTCTTCACCATTTAACTTTTGCCTTTTTTGCCATACTTTCCTTGCTTTCACTTGCAGGGTGTTAAAATAAAGACCTGTCCAACTAGGTTGGTTTCTTCCTCCCTTCAAAATGTTTTGAAAATGAGTGAGGCAAGTATCGTTATATAGCGCCAACGCACGACCTGTTGCAACCTTTTCAGGGTGTTTCTTTTCGATAAAGTTTCAAAGTTTCTCAACATTTCCTTAATCTCACTTGTAAGGATAACCTCCTCTGTCTCTTCCACATTAATTTCTTGCATCGCAAGGTAACCATGTGCACTGAATCTGGTGGCGCACTCACTGCACTATCTAGTGGCGTGTATGTGAAGCTCGGTAGCTCACTTGTAACTCGTACCTCAAAGCAGAAAATCATTACGGCTCTCCACTCAATGTTTTCTCCCTGCAGTTTGCACCAAGAGGAGCGTTTGCACCTGTATAGAGTTCGGTATGGTAGCCATGGTGCCTTAGTAGAATGCATGCTATCTTGAAATATCCCCGCACCAGGGTATGATAATATTAGGTGATTACCCACCCTACTCATTAATGGACCCGCCTATCTCTACTTCTCTTTATTACATACCCTCCTATCTCTTTCAACACCTGCTCTCATATCCACAGAGGTTTTGGCTGCCAGGCGCACTTTGGTCCTCTTATGAGCCTTAGTCCACTGGCAGTGTATACTGTGAGGGCCAAAAGTGGCTGGCTAGGGTAAGTATTAAGTATAGGGTATGCTGGACCATCCACTTTGTTCATCTTCCTCAAGTTCATATATAAGGTGGCTATGACAGTACTATCCTTTAGGGTCAAAGTTCCCAGACAATTTCTCCTAAATGGTGGGCTGGGTTGACAAAACCCATCAACGTTGGACTGGGACCGATTTGTGATGCTATGGAGACATTTCTCTTACCCTCTCCCACCCATAGGGAGGTCATAATATCTACTTTGCATGAGTCCCCTTTTAAAATCTAGTCTAATCATGGTGACAACTGTAAGCAAGATTAGGAAAGTGCATGGAAATCTGCCTCCAAGCGAAGCATACACCTACATAGGTGTCAGGGATGATGGGGGAAATTGAGGCACCCCATTGACCAAAGAATTAACTATGACTGAGAGTACCATGAATGGGATCTATAATGCCTTTGGGGTAGGGGGGGAGCCGTCTCTGGACCAATTGAGCAGGAAGAGGGTATCCTGCAAGGAAGTGTCCTCAGTGTCACCCTCTTTGCCCTGAGCATCAACAGCATCACATGGGTGCAGCCGAAGATATTCTCACAAAGCTCTACTTGGACGACCTTTCGATCTCTTTTGACATGGTCCAGATGCCAACTCTGGAGCTTGGACTCCAACCGACACTTCTGCCTTCATCCACAGCTCCACCCTGACCCAGACTTGTTTCTTAATGGGGTTTGCCTGGAAGTGCTGGACTTGTACCATTTCCTTAGTCTTGTATTTGACTGATACCATAGGGTGTCTTGTACCCGCGCCATAGATATTCTTCGTTCCATGACATTCAGTTCTTGGGGCGCTGATATGGCTACTACATTATTTTTTTATCGAGGCTTTGTTCGTTCAAAGCTCGAATATGCATGTGAGTTTTATGCATTCACAGCCGAGTGTGTATTGCAGAATATGGACTCAATCCACTACATTAGCCTTCACCTGGCAACTGGCGCCTTCAACACTTCCCCCATTGAGAGCCTTCTTGTCGATGCTAGGGAGATGCCACTTGCTAGCATCTCGATCTTGATGGTGCCCATGCGCTGAGAGACCCCAGTCATACCCTAAGCCCTTTGGGTTTAGGGCTAGGAAACTCCTTCAAGACCTCAGTTAGTTCTCTGGTCGATGGCTACCCTGGTTCTTCCCAGGACACCACCCTGGAAGGTACCACCTTTGACTATTTGTCGCCACGCCTTTGCTACCAAAGCTTCTACAGCGCCGGGAGTATTGCATTCAGCCTTTTTGGAGCACACTTCGTGTCACGCTGGAACTGTGCCAGTGTATACGGATGGCTCCAAGTCCCAAGAGGTGCAGTTTCCACACCATATCCCCTCTGTTTGAAGTCAGTGGGTTTCTGCCAGGCGCTGTCTCTCTCTTCATGGGCGATGGGAGATAACGCGACCTGCCCGGTTCAGAGACCGGATTGCAACTTATAGTGACTCGCAAAGCACCCTGAGTGCTCTCGGTATATTGGAATCTCTGCATCCCTGGTTTGCGATATCCATGATGCCACGGTTTTGGTGAACCGGGCAGATGTCAAGATTATCTTCTGCTAGGTTCCTGGATGTTTGGGAATTGCTGGGAATGAGGCCACCAAAAAGTCTGTGAGGACTGTGTGACCAGACCAGTGTTTCGCTCTTCCTCACACCGATTACATGGCATGAATATGGACAGTCCTCCGGCCTGCTTGGCAAATAATGTGTGAGACAGTCGAGGGGAACTTAGTTATGTGCCATTGTGCTGCGACTGTTCCCATGGACCTACCCCCCAATGTCACCACGGCTTCAGGTTGCTTTCTGTCGTCTCCAATTGGACACACTCATGGGATGCACCATCATTTTATGGAACGCTCGCCTGCGCCTTATTGTGATGACTGCGTTGCCCTCTAATCTGTTTGTCACATTCTTGTTGAATGTCCCAGTGTAGACGAGCAGGGCCAACACCACTTGTCCCTTGTATTCAGGATGGGTTCATGTATACAGACCCTCAGACTATACGACTTTTTGGAGGAGGTTACTTACTCCACTTTATTTGACTATCACATGTTGGTGCGCTGGGGGGGGGGGGGAGACAGCCCTACCCTTGATACCAGAGCCTGCTTCCTTCTGGTTGCCATTTTGCTTTGTTTTCCTTCGGGGGGGGGAGCCTTTGTCCTTCCTTTTTGTATTATTATGTTAGTTACTTATTTGTTTTTTAATATAGCCTAGTAGTAGGCTGTGGTGAGTATGGCGACTTATGCCCAAGGCAGTCATCAGATGGGCTAAATTTTTAAAAAAATGTATGTGACCAGTCCAAGAGCATCATGTCCAGCACGATGCTTCCCCTGGTGGGGATATGGGGGGCATGCTAAGACCAAGGTCGCAAGTGCTCCGAGCGGAGCCTCAAATATGTCCAGGCACCTCATTGAGAGACTACCTGGCGTTTTCAAGCCTGCTGGCCTAGTTATTTGCTCCACTGATCGCATCATGTTGGCCAAGGGCAACATGCTCCATCAGAGGAGAGCACTACCTAACCTGATTTGTAGAGAGCCGAAGGTGACCCGTTTCTCCGACATGAGCTTCTGGTGAATGTGTCCGATTGTTCTGAGGCGGCCATGATTAGTACCCTTTGGACACTTGATGCCACTCCGGTGAAGTGTGATGCCGCACTCTACTATCAACTTAGTGAAAGGAGTGGTTTATGCAGGAAACTTGTGGACTACAAATAGATGACATTTCTTTTAGAGCTGGCCAACCAAGTAGTGGTCAAGGTCGAACCTATGATGAGAAAACAGGGAGGGTCCTCGAGACCCACCCCTACTCTCTTCGTTACTGCCGACCGTGACAGACTCCCTGAGTTGGTGTGTGCCAGTTGGTATCGCTACAGGATGAAGGCATTTGTGCCTCTGTTTCAGGGGTGTTACTAGTGCCATTGCTTTGGCCATAAGAATCTCCTGTAGATGTGCAAAGTCAGGGTTACCCAAAGTCTGTGTAAGTTGCTCCAAGGCCACACACGATAAATCCAAATCATGTACAGCTAAGTGTGTCAATTCCGGAAAGCCGCACTCCTTGCTTCTGCAAAGTAATGTGGTTTTTATCTCCTTGAGAAGGAAATCCTCGCGAGGCTATGGATTTGATCCTGCTATACCTTGCACTGCCTGGAACATCTCATGCCTCACTGTTAAAAAAGACACCCTCTGCTCCTGGCCCCTCCATGCCTACAAGAATGGTCGTTTCCGTGCCCATTCGTTACCCTTCTGCAGGTTCTACTTACCCCAGGCACTCTTCTGTTAGAGCTGATGGCACAAAGTGTTCACACCCAACATCTGCCAAACACCAGCCCCCTCCCCCCTCATCCTCCAAGAAGAAATGGCCGTACGCATCCACTGAGTCGTTAGACTCATAGGAGGCAACACCCCTTTAGGTTAATGTGAGGGTGTCTTCTGGGATTCCTTAAGCTGCCCCAGGAAAGGAGGACAGCACCAAATGAGCTTTGGCACCTATGCCTACACCCAGGGCTAGGCTGGGTGACATAGACAGTGAATCCTCCGAAGCAGCCCCGCCCTAAGGTTGCGAGGCTGAGGCAGGAAAAAAGACTAGCATGGCAAACCTAACTTACCCCAATAAGTCCTTGAAGGCAAAAGCACCTTCAGTGCTTTGTTCAGCAAACAGCGCCCAGAGTTTTTCCTCCAGGAAGCATCTGGCTATTTCCTTTAGGGTCTTCTCCTCCAAGCTAGGCATGTAGGTCATATTCCTTCAATGGAATTTCCATGGACTCTAGGCAAATTGGGAGGAGCTACGTAGGCTGGTCTCATCCCATTCCCCATCTTTTTGCAGGAGACTATGCTGGGTGTGCGCTCCCAGCCCACTCATGGGGTATTAAGGTTTTTGCAACCCCACCACCACGCAATGATGGCTGGGGCGTAGGATGCACAATTTACGCCCAGCATAATGTCTCCATTATTCTCTTTGCTTTACATAACTCATTTCAGGCAGTAGCAGTGAACCTGCACATGAAGATGAGGTATACTGTTATTTCTGCGTACATTCCACCATCAGGCAATTTTGACATGGGGGACTTCCGCCGCACAGTGGTACGTTTGCCAATGCCCTTTTTCCTGCTCGGGGATTTGAACAGTGACAGCCCCTCTAGGGAAAATACCTGATCAATCCCACGAGTCAGGTCCTTGCTGTCCTGTTCATACGCCCCCCGGTAGTGCTTGGTGTGCGTGCGGTGATTCGCATTTCAGGAAATGACTAGTTTCACTCTTCCAGTCAACGGGTTTATATCGGTGGATGAGGCCATTGAGTTCTCTGGTAACCTCATCTCCGTGGGCCTGGCTACTATTCCTAGAACATCTGGTCATTTTGCCCTTCAACCTCTTTCCTGGTGGTCAGCCGAGTGTGGAAAGCCCTCAAACAGAACCATTATTGCTAGATGCGCTATAAGTGCAGCCTGAAAGATTTGAATCTTAGTGAATTTCATTGAGTTAGGGGTAAGTTCTGGTATTTTTTGAAGCACAGCGCCGCTCTTCCTGGCAGGCATACGTGTCTTCACTTAACGGAAAGAGGTGTCCAAGTGAATTAAAAGGATTTGGGGCAAGTTCTTGCATGACTCCTCCCTCTCCTCATTCTTCAGGAGAATGGGACTGCAATCTAGTGACAGCTTTCTCCTCATTCTCTAGCCAGGATGCTGCTCGGCCAGCTTTCAATGCATGTTGTGATATTGCTGCAGGCTGCTTACTGGTCTTTACATCCAGAGGTGAACCATCCAAAGACATTTTTACATTGAGTGATTTGCGTTTTGCTCTCTCAATTGGTCCTTATGGGACCCTCAACTCCTCAGGAAAAACAAATGGTGGTCCTCCTGGAGAACGATGAAGCAGAAGGTTGAGAGCAAAGTGCTTGACATCACAGTGGTCTGACGAGAAGAGGGGTTTGGGTTTGGTGGGCCCAGTCACCTTGACGAACCTGTTTCCACTGTTAGGAACAAATTTATTCTTGCTTGCTTTGGACTTGGGAGATAGGGGTTCTGATTTTTTCCTTCCTTTCGGATAGCAGTTGTGGATAACCGTGTAGACATCTGCCTCCTTGATGCATTCCTTGAGAGTATGGCACTTCCAGTCCTTCATGAAGGAACTGATTTCTGAAAGGAGCAATGCAAGAAATTGGTCCTTGACGAAATCGATCCAAAGATTAAAGTGATGCTGCAGGGAGTAAGTAGCCAAACTGACGGAAGGTCTAGTTTGGTTGAATACAACAATGCCTAAATTTTGCTCTGTAGAAGTCCGGGGTAATATTATAGGCAGCGAGCAGCTTGGCTTTTAACAGAGAGTAATCAATCATTGCCTCTGAAAGAAGGGAGATGAAAATATTCCTGAGTTTGGAACTCAGCAGGGGCAATAATTGTGCTAGGCTGTCCATCTCGATCTCCCAATGACTCACCTCGAAGATCTGGAGGTTGCCGAGGCCCTATCTCTTGCTTGGAGATCTGAACGGCAGGCATCCTCTCTGGGGAGATTACTCCATAAATCCCAGGGGACAAGTCCTTGCCGATCTGATCGAAGAGCTTGAGATGGGTCTCCTAAACGTGGATGAGTTTACGCATCACTGTCCGAGAACCGCTTCATTTTCTTGCCTTGACCTATCTCTGTGCTCTTCAGATGCACAGCCTGATTTTGATTGGGGGGTGGTCGATGACCTCCATGGTAGTGATCACTTTCCCATTCAAATATCATTTTCAGGGCAACTGCCGCCTGAGAGACCACCTCGGTGGTGCTTGGCGTGGGCGCAGTGGCGTGCATTTCAGGAAATGACTGAATTCTCTATCTCAGTCGAGGAGTTTAGGTCGGTAGATAAGGCCGTTGAGTTCTTCTCCGGCAACCTCATCGCCGTGGGCCTGACTACTATTCCTAGGACGTCTGGCCGTTTTGCACGCCGGCCACTCCCATGGTGGTTGGCCGAGTGTGAGATGGCTCTCAAACAAGCGTTATGCCCACATGCGCTATAAGCGCCGCCCGAACGATTTCACTGTCGCTGAATTTCGTCGGGCTAGGGCTAGGTTCCGGTATATTTCGAAGCACGCCCGCCGCTCTTCTTGGCGGGCATACGTGTCTTCACTTAACGGGAAGACCCCATTAGCTGAGGTGTGGAAGCGAGTCAAAAAGATTCGGGGCAAGTTCTCGCAGGACCCCCCTCCCGTTGTCCAGGAGAATGGGAGCGCAATCTCGGACCCCGCGTCCGTGGCGGAATCCTTAGCGACCGCTTTTTCTGCATTCTCTAGACGTGATGCTGCTCCGCCAGCATTCAATGCACGTCGTGATGTCGCTGAAGGCCGCCGGCTGGACTTTACCTCCAGAGGCGGAGAACCCTTCAACGACAAGTTTACTGTGAGTGAGTTGCGTTCCGCTCTCGCTTCGTGCGCGGACACCGCCCATGGTCCGGACGATGTCCCGTACGCCATGCTTCGACACCTGGGTGAGCGAGGCATGGCCTTTCTGTTAGATTTGTTCAACAGGATCTGGGTGGAAGGTCTTCTCCCAGACTCCTGGCGAATCGCTACTGTGCTCGCCTTTCGCAAACCGGGGAGAGATCACTCTACTCCGACCGGTTTCCGCCCAATCTCTCTAACCTCTTGCGTGTGCAAGTTGATGGAGAAATTGGTAAATGTTAGACTAGCCTTTTTCCTGGACAGCGGAGGCCATCTGTCTTCCGCACAGTGCGGCTTCCGCAAGTTCCACTCCACGTCGGATGCTCTGCTCCGACTGGAAAATGCCGTCTGCGAGGCTTTCTTTCGAAGACAGCACTACGCCACGGTGTTTTTCGATCTGGAGAAGGCCTATGATACCGCATGGTGATATGGTATCATGGAGACTCTCCGCACCATGGGGGAGAGGGGACGCCTCCCAATGTTTATATCTAAATTTTTGCGAGATCGTCGATTCCGCGTACGGGTGGGGGGAGCCCTCTCCGGCCCAAAGGAGAAGGAAGAGGGTGTCCCGCAGGGAAGTGTCCTCAGTGTCACACTCTTTGCCCTGAGCATCAACGGCATCACCTCGGTGCTGCCGGGAGATGTTCTCGCTACGCTCTACGTGGACGACCTTTCGATCTCCTTTGGCGCGGCCCAGATGCCAACTTCGGAGCGTCGACTCCAACAGGCATTGAACCGCGTCTCTCGCTATGCCTAAGCGCACAGGTTTCGGTTTTCTTTGGCCAAGACTAAGGTGGTGCACTTCTGCCGCCTTCCACGGCTTCACCCCGACCCAGATTTGTTTCTTAATGGGGTGCGCCTGGATGTGGTTGAGTCGCACCGTTTCCTTTGTCTTGTATTCGACCGACGCCTCACCTGGGAGGCTCATATTCGCAGCCTTAGGGTCTCTTGTACCCGCGCCATGGACATTCTCCGTTCCGTGACGTTTAGCGCTTGGGGCGTTGATAGGGCTACTGCCTTACTTTTTTATCGATCCTTTGTTCGCTCGAAGCTCGACTACGGATGCGAGTTTTATGCATCCGCAGCCGAGCGTTTATTGCGGAAGGTGGATTCGATCCACCACACCGGCCTTCGCCTTACGACCGGTGCCTTCCGCACTTCCCCCATTGAGAGCCTGTTGGTCGATGCTGGGGAGATGCCACTCGCTCTGCGCCGCGTGCAGTGCATCACTCGCCTGTACGCGCGAGCCCGGCGCCTCCCTCAGTCGCCAACAGCTCTCACTGCATCCGCAGCTGATCTCGATGGTGCCTATGCCGCCGAGAGACGCCAGTCATACCCTAAGCCCTTTAGGTTTAGGGCCAGGAAACTCCTTCGAGAGGTAGATATAGCTCTCGGGCCGGTGGCGCCCCTGGTTCTGCCCAGGACGCCACCCTGGAGGGTACCACATTTGGCCATTTGTTGCCACGCCTCTGCTCCCAAAGCTTGTACTGCGCCGGGAGTATTGCATTCGACCTTTTTGGAGCACACATCGTGTCACGCTGGAAGTGTGCCAGTGTATACGGATGGCTCCAAGTCCCAAGAGGGGGTCGGCTTCCACGCCGTATCCCCTCTGTTTGAAGTCAGCGGGGCTCTACCAGGCGCTGCGTCTGTCTTCACGGCCGAGCTGGTGGCAATACACCACTCGGTACGGGAGATTACGCGACGTGCCCGGTTCGGAGACCGGATTGTGATCTATAGCGACTCACAAAGTGCCCTGAGTGCTCTCGAGGCATTGGAATCTCCGCATCCCCTGGTTCGCGATATCCGTGACGCCTGGTTTTGGCGAGCCGGGCAGATGTCGAGATTATCTTCTGCTGGGTTCCTAGACATGTAGGAATTGCGGGGAATGAGGGCGCCAAAGAGTCCGCGAGGACTCTGCGACCGGACCAGCGTTTCGCTCTCCCTCACACCGACTACATGGCAGGAATACGGGCAGCTCTTCGGACTGCTTGGCAAAGAAGATGGGAGACGGTCGAAGGGAACTTAAAGTTGCGTGCCATTGCGCCGCGACTGTTCCCATGGACCTATCCCCCAATGCCGTGGCGGCTTCAGGTTGCTTTCTGTCGTCTCCGAATCGGACACACTCGTGTGACGCATCGCTATTTGATGGAGCGCTCGCCTGCGCCCTATTGCAACGACTGCGTCGTCCCCCAGACTGTTCGGCACATTCTTGTCGAATGTCCCAGTCTGGGTGATCTTCGCGCACGATACCTGTCCCGGTACCGGGATGGGCGGGGTTGCTACCGCCTGTCCCTTGTACTCGGGACAGATTCGTGCACATTGACTTGTGGACTGGTTGACTTCTTGGGGGAGGTCGGCCTTCTCCCTATTATTTAAGCAAGGTTTGTTTTTTTCTGTTTTGTTTTGTTTTTGGCATTTTTTTTTTCCTTTAGTTGCACGCTCCTGCGCCGGAGTACCTCTCCCCGACGCACCAGCTTTCTTCCTTTTCCCCTTTTTGGTTTTTTTTTTTTCTCTTTAATTTTATTTTAAAGTAGCCTAGAACTAGGCCAGTTTTAATACGGCGACTAATGCCCAAGTAGGCAGTCGCCAGATGAGCTCTTAAAAAAAATAAAAAAATCATTTCATCTCATTTTGTCTTTGTTGCATGTACATAGCTGGTTCTTTTGGGTGCTATGATTGTTTTCCCTGGGTGAGCTGGTTGCAATATAGTGTAAATTCTGTGAAATTATGTGGTCCACCAATGTGGAGATTGTTTTGCAATCAATACCAACTCACTGAGCATGTTAAGTGCACCTGAGGCATTGGGATCTCCACATCCTCTGGTTCATAGTATTTGTGAAGACATGGCTACTGCAAGTTGGAAGAACAGTGAGATTTTCTTGTGCTGTGTTCCAAGACATGTATAAATTGAAGAAGTTGCTGGCAATAGCCGTGCTGATGAGGGAACCATGCATAGACTGCAATTGGATGCATTTTGCTCTTCCCCATTCTGACGACATTGTAAATGGGCTCTTCTGCATATTTCCTCTGAGAGCCTTTTTATTCACTCAGGGCCGATGCCATTTACATCTTGCACAGTGCATGATCATGTCAGCCCTTGGGATAGCATGGCAAAGAAGATGGGAGATAGTGCATGGGAATTTAAATTTGCATGTCATTGCATCCTGACTTTTCCTGTTGTCCCATCCCTCAATGAGATCCAGTCATTTTCTCTCGTCTCCGAATCGAAAACACTCACAGGGCAAAGTTCCATCCGAAGGTCTGCTTTTCGGTACCTTTTTCCAAGAATGTTTGATTCTCCAAATGTAGGCCACATTTTATTTGCATATCATAGTTGTTGGAAGATGCATGCGTTTGTGGTAATATGGTGTTGCTGCTGCTTGTCCCTCGTGCTGAGGTCAGGCTTCTGCACCGCAGACTGTGGTGTAATAGAGTTCTTGGATGAGTCGCCTCATCCATGATATTTAAATTTTTTTAATTGTTGCCAGTTTGCTCAGGTTACTGAGAGAGGCAGGCTTCCACTGGGGCACTTAGCCTGCTCATCTTTTTAGTTATTTAGCTTTTTTTGTATATATGTAGTTTATTTTTAAATTAATATTTTGATAACATTTTAATCTTTTTCTTGGCAGCTGTACCCACATTGGTGCGGTTACTAGACAGACTTACTAGAATATCTCCCCATCCAATGACTGGGCATTGGTATTCAATCCTGGTATAGAATAAAATAAGTAACATAGGAACTAGATTTGGAAAGAGTAGATAAATAGAATAGGATGCTTTCAAGTATATTGTGGTGAGCCCCCACCCCCCCACAAACAAAACATTACATTCCTAGGATTATTATAAAAGAATGTGAAATTCATGCCTATCATCATCTCATAAATGTGTGTGGTAACAGTAACCTATAACATGCAGATGGTACGAATGTTGTGATATTCTTACCCAGCTTCCAAATCCTTATCATTTTATAAATATTCTCTTTTGTTAAGGAATTAAGTTTATTTTGGTATTATCAATTAGTATTATTATTACCTGCCAGATTTCTCGGCTTAATGAAGAAGTGCAAAATTCTGAAGAAAATGTGAAAGCACAAATGCAAGAAGCAATCAGCCTTCGCAAGGAGCTTATCCAGACGAATGATGTTATTGGAATTACAAAAGAAAAGGTAGATTAGGAGTTGTTATTTGATGACCTACTCCTATTTATGCCATCTTCTACACTGGAGGTCAAGCCTCCACTGCACTCATGTATTTCAATGAATCTCGCTATCGCATAAACAAGCCGCCTCCATCACACAACGATAATCCATCCAATTTCTTGAACGCTGTTTCACTAGGCATGAGCCCAGAAGAAACATCCCCCAATATTACACACAGGTCTCACTCATAATTCCGCTGCAGTCATGATCCCAAAGTTAACGTTTACAAACATAGGATCGGCATAGTCGAACAGACACTGCACCCACTGCTACCACGAAACCAGACACCAACACAAGACAAAATTTCCAGCTCCAATAAGTTGGGGAGTCTATGTGAGAACCACGTCCTGTCGGGCCATGTCGCTGTCATAAGGGAGTAACCCTAGTCAGGGGCAACTAAAGTAATGAAATGGTCCTTTCAACTAAAACCTCTATCACTGCAATTTCATCAGTGATCGAGGTGGGGCGCAGAGTGGGTTAAAGCACCCCAGACCCTGATTCTTATCCCTTCCTTTCCTTTTGCCCATCCAAATAGTGATGAAATTCTTTTTTTCTTCTCTTATTTACTGCTAGAAAGATCTTGATTGCAAACTGTTCTCATCTAATATTATTCCCCTCTCCCCCCCACTTTCTTCACTATTATCATTATCATAATTAACCACTTTTCCGGGACAAAACCTTCGGATCCACAGATTGCCAGGTCTCTTTTTACAACACACCGAGATGGCTTCATTATTAATATTGATAAAACTTTATTAATGATAGGTACTGGTCTATGATTCCCACTCGTTTTATTCACCTTTAAAGATTAAATTTACCAAAGTTCTAAATCACTTGACTCCTTGGATTACACTGGATATCATCAAAGAACTTCAATATTTCTCTCATTCTCTTATCAGTACTTTTCCAATCCATCAAGAAGCTGAAACCAAAGTACTACCCATCAGTGACCAGCTAAGCATGGTGGGCACACAATTCTTCAGCAAACTGAGCCACCTCACCCACCCACTACACAGCCTCTTCATTCCTCCGCCCACCCCCAGAGAAGTTAGGAACACTCCCAACTCCTGGGAAGAGTCCCCTCCAACCACCGAACTAGAACACACTGCAACACCTATACACCCACCTCACCTGCATAACACTCGGACGGCGGGTAAACAACGCCCTACTTCAACGCTTCCCACCCGATATCCACCCTCTGGAAACCGGGCCAGAGTCTCTCCGGCCCTCCTACGATCAGAACAGCATCCACAAATACAAAAACAGACTAGACTCTGCCATCTTCCCCCTGACTGCAACCACCAACAGTCAGACTACATCACTAGTCCTCAGTATCACTTCAGAGTTGAAGATCATGTCACCTCACTAGGAGACCTGTGGGGAAGAGCACTCGCCATGGCCTCATTCTAAAGTGCTGCCGGGTTTGACTAAACAGAACCCAGTTGTCACAAAGTAAAGTAAAATCCATCATGAATGCATCTTCCATTGCTGTGGTTTTGTCCTCCAATTTCATCATCTTTATTTCAGTTATCTCATTATCTTGTTTCTCTTCCATCATAAGTTTTACTTACTCATTCTGGTATTGCAGTCAGTAATTTTTTCATTCATTTCCACTGACATTTTTCTCATTTACGGCTTTCAAGCATTCCACTTCTTTTACCAATTGTTTCTTCTCAGCATTTCTTTGACATTCATATTGCTTGAGTCTCTTTCATTGCCTTTTGTACTCAAATGAATTGCATGAATTCATTAAATGGCTTTGAATTATGTCGGGGCCTCGTTAGCATCAACCTAGTTTCAGGTAGTCCATCCCATTTATCTCCTCTTTTTCCAAACTCAATCCATCTTCTTTTTTTTCTTGCTCCTACGTCTAACCCTCTTTCTCCATTAGTAACATTGTTTTTAATTAATATATGCAAATAAAATCCTTATTCCAGGATGCTCTTGTAAACAAGATTGAATCCTTACAAGAGCGAAAGCAATACTACAAAGCTCAGTGGCGGAGCGCATTAATTGACCTTCACAAAATCCACGCAGCTCATAAGAAAACGATTGACGATATTTGGTAAGTTCAATTTTACTGCCCTTTGCTCAATCCTTAAAACAATCTAGTCTGTGATTCTCCTCCAGTTGCCTTCCGGAAGTGTCAAACACACATATTGCTCCCAACTAGGGTCCCACTTCTACGCTTGCAACCATGACTGGACAAGGTTCTCTCAGAGATCCCGCACTTCGTATATTCGGAGGTTTTGTCTCGGCTGTGACCACACAGGGAGTGGTACCCTGTGTAGCCTGTTCCCCGTAATGGGCACGGCGATTTGCTTTCCTGGCCACTGTGCTGACGGGACTCAGCGCCGCCTCCGGTCCCAGCTTAGCCTCTTCTTCTTTCTGGCACCCTGTCTTCTTACCCTACCTCCTCACTTTCCATACAACTTTCTCTGGTTGGCCTCTAATTTCACAGGGTAGACACTGACCAGCTTCCTCTCACCCACCCCTCCCTGAGGATCACCGTGTCATGGTGGAGGGGTTTGCGTACGTCAATGACACTGGGCTATGTCAGTGAAGACTGTGATGGACATTATTGTCCATCAGTCTGTCTTCAGGGGTCCTACCTTGCTGAACATGCCACTGTGGAGGAGTTAGACTAAGGATCCTCACATCCGTGTGTTGAGTACCGCTGTACGGGTTGCCGATCATGTTCACCGGAGGTATCGCCTTGAAGGCCGCACTTGTTTGGGGGCTGTTAGCGGTTCACAGCGTGGGCCTTAGCATAGCCGCCGTCAAACTTCCATTCATGACGTTGCACTGTTTTTAAAACGACAGCTCTATCGTGGGGAAAGGCTACCCTGAGGACAGTATAAAGCGCTTAGTCTGGGGGGCAACTACAGTAACATGACTCCATTTCCCCAGGGGTACGTGTTCTTTTAATACATATATTTATGGGTAAAAGTAATAAAACTTTTCCCAGAGACCCCAGGCTTCTGGTCCCCGTGCCACCAATGACCGTGATCTTCGTAGAGTCGATCCTTTTGGTTCCGAGGTCGACGATGATCTTGATTGATAGATTTGTAGTTTTAAAATCAGAAAATGATACACCAATAAGTAAGGCTGACATTTTCAATGTCTATGAAGACTTTGTTGCCAAATGTGGCCTAGGAATGATGGCTGCCTTGTTGTGGAGTCCTCTTCATTTGATCAGCCATATGGATCAGCATAAAAAAATCAAAGCACTAGATTCTCTTGCTTCCCTCAATATCTCCTCTTCAGCCTATCCTACCTTTAACACCTGCAATGGGGTTATCAGGTCCCGGGAGCTTATTGAATATGATGTTGCTAAACTGACTTCTCAGAAGATAGTTGGTGCATACCGCGTCACTCGTAATGTTAATGGCACCAGAATTCCTTCCGCTACTATCATATTAACTTTCAATAGGTTGGAACTCCCTAAGAATATCAAGGCTGCTTATCTGTGTATTCCCGTGAAGCCCTACGTGGAGACTCCCAATAGGTGCTTTCATTGTCAACGTTTTGGACATGTCAGTAAACACTGCAGACAGGAGAGGGTATGTGTTAATTGTTCCTCTGATTTCCATGGAACATCGTGCCTTCGTCTCCCTTGTTGTGCCAACTGTGTTGGCGATCACCTAGCCACCTCTAAGCAGTGCACCTTTTTCTTGTATGAGAGACAGGTTGTTGCTCTTCGGAACAAATTCCGAATTAGCATGAAGGATGCTAGAAGGAGAGCTAAAAAATTATACATACAACCAGGAGTGAGTTTTGCGGATGCTCTTAGAGCTACCAGACCAGTTCGTAACAGACAGCAGAGAGCATTCAGACCTCCACTTTTACGGCCGCAGAATATCCATCAAGAAGCCCCAATAGAATCTCTGCCTCAGAATGATGCTCCTCCATCCTCTCCAATCATTATGGAGGTTCCTGCTTCTCCTAAACCAAGGCGCAAGAGGACTCGCCGTTCCTCAGATTCTCCTCCATCAGCATCTAACCAACCATTGACATGTCCTGTAGACATGGAGGCAGATTCTGAGGATGTTCGTGTGGTGTTCGTTTCATCTTTGGACATCCACCCTCCTCCCACTGAATCTGCCTTGAGTCCATCAGTCACAACTAGCCAGCCTATTATATCCACAGCATCAGTAACTCCAGAAGAAGCTGAACGGATTTTTTCTGATCCAGCTTTGGCTGTAGCCCTTTTGGAAGAGGAGAAGCAGCCTTTTGGGGTTTCTTCACTCAGCCCCAGCTGGCCCACCAACCACGTCTCAGAATGACTCGGTACTACTTCTCTCGACATTACTACCTACCAGTACAGAGAACCCAATATCTTCGAAGGCATCTTTGACAGCAAAAAACACCCTGTCATATTCACAACTGACAGATGGTTCTTTGCCGTCTAATAAAAAAAAATCCCCAAAACATTCAAACTACCTATACCTCAAACGTTAATTACACTTAAAAATCAAAAAGGTTCAAAACCCCAGTCACCATCAGGTGCAAAGAAAAATTTAATTACCCTTAAACAATGAATATGTTTCCAATTGTTCATTGGAATCTACAAGGGATCTTCTCCAAATGTGAAGAATTCAAACTCCTGCTTCATGATTACAACCCTTGCTGTATAGCATTACAGGAGACCCAATTGGGTATTCGTCGATTGCCCAATATCCCCCACTATGGGATATTTTAAGAATCCACCAGAACCCATTTATGGTTCGGCTATTTTTGTCTGTGAAGACTGTTCTCACTTAGCAATCCCGTTGAGAACAGACCTTCAAGCAGTGGCGATTCGTGTGTAAACCAATCGTTTATATACAGTCTGCTTACTGTACCTCCCTCCTGGTGAAGGAGTAGTTGCTTCAGATTTGGCTAACAAATTAACCAATCTCATCTCCCAACTCCTGACCCCATTCCTACTAGTTGGAGACTAATGCAAGACACCACCTTTGGGGAGAATATGATGACAACCCCAAGGAAAATCTGATTGTGAGACTTATGGAGACATTGGATGTGTCATTATTTAATGATGGCACTCCAACATCCTTCCATGTCCAGATTTGTCACTTTGTTCCTCAGCCTGTAGAGCAGATTACAGCTGGTCGGTGGATCCTGATCTGAGAGGAAGCGATCACTTCCCAGTTGTTCTCCCCGTAAGGGGCGCGGCGATTTGCCATCTTGGCCGCCGTGCTGACGGGACTCAGCACCCCGTCCGGCCCCAGCTTAGCCTCTCTTCCTTCCTTCAAAACACTTGTTTCCTCTCTTTTCACACAACCTCTCCCAGAACTTTCTCTGGTCAGCCTCTAATTTCACAGGGTAGATGCTGACCTTCCTTTCAGCCAACCGTCCCGCATCGGGGCTGAGGGGGTGGGGGACAATGTTCCCTAACCCCTGAGCTCCGGTCTGGGGTGGCTGGTTTTTAACTACCTGCTTCATCCCCACCCATACCTTCCTCACATCCCTTTTCCTCTCCTCTTCACAATCTATTAATTTTTACGCCGTGTCTAAGGTGGAGCCGCCATGCCGATGGACTGCCAGGCCACCAGGCGGGAGGGGTGGTCCCAAATGGCGGCGCCTGGCTCGGCCGGGCTTGTAAGCACCTCTCGCAGTGCGGGCTACTGCGAGAGGTGTGCGCGATTGCATCCCGTGTTTAAAAAAGGGTCACCATGCACAATGATGATAAAAAACCAAAACAAACCCAACCCTCAACTTCCCCTGTTCCATCGACGGAGCCGCCCTCGGGCAGCTCCAGCAAAAAAAATGGAGGTCCCCCCCCCTGTGCTTGCACAGGGGACCCTCCATATTTCTCTAACCGGAGAGGAGGCTTACTCCTCTCCTTCGCCTACGGGTGCAGGGGACTCCCCCTCACCCCCTTCTCTGGAGGTGCTTTCGGGCACCTCCCTTTTCCCAGCGGCAGTCCCCTCTTTTCTTTCCAAGGGGACTGCCAAGAAAGCCAGCAGGCAGCCCTTAGCCAGCCGCTCCCCATGAAAGCGGCTCGGTAGGGCAAACCCCCTTAGGGGGGAGAGGGAAGCCAGGCCCCTTCGGTCGCTTCCCTCAAAAGACCTGCTGGCAAGAATTTTGAACCTTGCTGGGGTCAAGGCCTGTGCAACCCCACACAAGACTAGCGACACTGCCAAGGGGACCTGTGATGTCCTGGGAGGGGATGGCCAACTGGAGGCCCCTCCTGTGATAAACATGGTCTTTGAGGAGACCCAGCCTCAGACGGTAGGGCCTTCCATGGGGGGGAATTCGGGCTCGGCGCCAAGCACTGAACCCGAATCCGCCCCTATGCAAGGTCCTCCTCAAATGGCTGAGGGCTCCGAGGCAGTAAAAGGAGGGGAGGGATCTCCTCCGACAGGTGCCCCTACGACAACCAGGACCTTCTCCATTTCGGAGAGGGACCTGGCTGAGGCCGGTCCATCTGGCCTGGGGGCTTCTGCCGGCGGAGGTGAAAAGCGGGTTCATTCCCCGCCCTCCTCTCCAAAAAAGAAAAGGACCAAAAAGACGAAGAAGACTCGGGGCTCCTCTCAATCCGCGGGGGCTAAGGGGACGGATGGGTCTGCTGCCACTTTGGCAAGCGACCAAGCCAAGATCGGCACATCCGGGCCCTCTGCTTCCCCGGGTACGGAGCTCCTGACGATGACAAAGACCAAAAGTGCACATGGCGGAGCCTCGATGACATCGGGGCCCCTGATTCAGAGGTTACCTGGCGTTTTCGAGCCCGCTTGCTTCAAACGCTTCCTCGTTATTCGCTCCACTGATGGCAGCATGTTGTCCAAGGGCAACATGATCCATCAGAGGAGAGGATTAGCTAGTGCAATTGGTAGAGAGCCGAAGGTAACCCGTTTCTCGGACGGGAGCCTTCTGGCGAATGCGGCGAATCCCGCCGAGGCGGCCAAGATAAGTGCTCTTCGGACACTTCATGGCACCCCGGTGAGTGTGACGCCGCACTCTACCATGAACTTTGTAAAAGGAGTAGTTTATGCGAGGGAACTCGTTGACTACTCCATAAAAGACATCACCCTAGAGCTGGCCGACCATGGGGCGGTCAAGGTCGAACGTGTGATGAGAAAACAGGGAGGGGCCTCGAGACCCACCCCTACACTCTTCGTCACGTTCGACTGTGACAAGCTCCCTGAGTCGGTGCGTGCCGGTTGGTACCGCTACCGCGTGAAGGCATTCGTGCCACTGCCGCGGCGGTGCTATTACTGTCACCGCTTCGGCCACACGCATCGATCATGTAGACGTGCAAAATCGGGGTCACCCGAAGTCTGTGTAAATTGCTCCAAGGTCGCACACGATAAGTCCAAATCGTGTGTGGCCAAGTGTGTCAATTGCGGAGAGCCGCACCCTGCTTCTTCGAAGCAATGTGGTGCATATCTCCTTGAGAAAGAAATCCTGGCCATTCAGGCCCAGGATCGACTCTCATTCCGCGAGGCTAAGGACTTGGTCCTGGCGCGCCCGGCTCTGCCTGGGACGTCATATGCCTCAATAGTTAGAAAAGCACCCTCTGCTCCTGGCCCATCCAGGCCAACGAGCACGGTTGTTTCCGCGCCCATTCGGAGCCCTTCTGCGGGCTCTACTACACCCGGGCGCTCCCCTGGTAGAGCTGGCGGCAAAAAGGGTTCACACCCAGCCCCGGCTAAAACCAGGGCTCCCCCCTCTTCCCCCAGCGTGACCGTTTCCCGTAAGGCGAAACGGCCACGCGCCTCCACCGAGTCGTTAGACTCACAGGAGGCAACACCCCTGAAGATGGTCGCTAGGCCATCTTCCGGGGTTCCTAAAGCTGTTCCCCGAAAGGAGGACAGCAACAAAGGAGCTTCGGCCCCTTCGCCCACGCCCCGAGGTGGAGCGAGTGGCTCGGAGACGGTGGTTCCTCGAAAAGAGGGCCCCCCGCCTCCCAAGCCGCAACGCCCGCCTAAGGTTTCGAGGCGGAGGGAGAAAAAGACTCGCATGGCGAGCCCAACCTCCCCCAATAAGTCCTCGAAGGCGACAGCGCCTTCAGCGCTTTGTCCGGCCAACAGCGCCCGGGGTTCTGCCCCCGGGAAGCGTACGGCTATTCCCGTGAGGGTCTTCAATTCGAGGAGGGCCCCCGCGTCTCCTCCGAGCTAGGCCGGGAGGGCATATTCCTTCAATGGAATTGCCGTGGACTCCGGGCCAACTGGGAGGAGCTGCGGAGGCTCGTCTCGTCCCGTTCCCCGTTAGCTATTTTTTTGCAGGAGACCATGCTAGGCGCGTGCCCGCTGCCTGCCCTCCCGGGGTATAAGGGTCTTGCGACCCCACCACCGCGGGATGGCCGGGCTGGGGGATGCGCGGTTTACACCCGGCATGATGTCTCCGTTCTTCCTTTCTCTTTAGATACCTCCTTTCAGGCAGTGGCTGTGCAGCTGCACCTGGATAGGAGGTATACTATCATTTCTGCGTACATTCCACCGTCAGCTGACTTCGACGCGGGGGACTTCCGCTGCGTCGTGGCACGGTTGCTGAGGCCCTATCTCTTGCTTGGAGATCTGAACGGCAGGCATCCTCTCTGGGGAGATTACTCCATAAATCCCAGGGGACAAGTCCTCGCCGATCTGATCGAAGAGCTTGAGATGGGTGTCCTAAACGTGGAGGAGTTTACGCATCACTGTCCGAGAACCGCTTCATTTTCTTGCCTTGACCTATCTTTGTGCTCTTCGGATGCACAGCCTGATTTTGATTGGGGGGTGGTCGATGACCTCCATGGTAGTGATCACTTTCCCATTCAAATATCCTTTTCAGGGCAACTGCCGCCTGAGAGACCACCTCGGTGGTGCTTGGCGCGGGCGCGGTGGCCTGCATTTCAGGAAATGACTGAATTCTCTATCTCAGTCGAGGAGTTTAGGTCGGTAGATGAGGCCGTTGAGTTCTTCTCCGGCAACCTCATCGCCGTGGGCCTGACTACTATTCCTAGGACGTCTGGCCGTTTTGCACGCCGACCACTCCCATGGTGGTCGGCCGAGTGTGAGACGGCCCTCAAACAGAAGCGTTATGCCTACATGCGCTATAAGCGCCGCCCGAACGATTTCACTGTCACTGAATTTCATCGGGCTAGGGCTAGGTTCCGGTATATTTCGAAGCACGCCCGCCGCTCTTCTTGGCGGGCATACGTGTCTTCACTTAACGGGAAGACCCCTTTAGCTGAGGTGTGGAAGCGAGTCAAAAGGATTCGGGGCAAGTTCTCGCAGGACCCCCCTCCCGTTCTCCAGGAGAATGGGACCGCAATCTCGGACCCCGCGTCCGTGGCGGAATCCTTAGCGACCGCTTTTTCCGCATTCTCTAGCCGTGATGCTGCTCCGCCAGCATTCAATGCACGTCGTGATGTCGCGGAAGGCCGCCGGCTGGACTTTACCTCCAGAGGCGGAGAACCCTTCAACGACAAGTTTACTTTGAGTGAGTTGCGTTCCGTTCTCGCTTCGTGCGCCGACACCGCCCATGGTCCGGACGATGTCCCGTACGCCATGCTTCGACACCTGGGTGAGCGAGGTATGGCCTTTCTGTTAGATTTGTTCAACAGGATCTGGGTGGAAGGTCTTCTCCCAGACTCCTGGCGAATCGCTACTGTGCTCGTCTTTCGCAAGCCGGGGAGAGATCACTCTACTCCGACCGGTTTCCGCCCAATCTCTCTAACCTCTTGCGTGTGCAAGTTGATGGAGAAATTGGTAAATGTTAGATTAGCCTATTTCCTGGACAGCGGAGGCCATCTGTCTTCTGCACAGTGCGGCTTCCGTAAGTTCCACTCCACGTCGGATGCTCTGCTCCGACTGGAAAGTGCCGTCTGCGAGGCTTTCCTTCGTAGACAGCACTACGCCACGGTGTTTTTTGATCTGGAGAAGGCCTATGATACCGCTTGGCGATACGGTATCATGGAGACTCTCCACACGATGGGGGCGAGGGGACGCCTCCCAATGTTTATATCTGAATTTTTGCGAGATCGTCGATTCCGCGTACGGGTGGGGGAAGCCCTCTCCGGCCCAAAGGAGCAGGAAGAGGGTGTCCCGCAGGGAAGTGTCCTCAGTGTCACACTCTTTGCCCTGAGCATCAACGGCATCACCTCGGTGCTGCCGGAAGATGTTCTCGCTACGCTCTACGTGGACGACCTTTCGATCTCTTTTGGCGCGGCCCAGATGCCAACTCTGGAGCGTCGACTCCAACAGGCATTGAACCGCGTCTCTCGCTATGCCGAAGCGCACAGGTTTCGGTTTTCTTTGGCCAAGACTAAGGTGGTGCACTTCTGCCGCCATCCACGGCTTCACCCCGACCCAGATTTGTTTCTTAATGGGGTGCGCCTGGATGTGGTTGAGTCGCACCGTTTCCTTGGTCTTGTATTCGACCGACGCCTCACCTGGGAGGCTCATATTCGCAGCCTTAGGGCCTCTTGTACCCGCGCCATGGACATTCTCCGTTCCGTGACGTTCAGCGCTTGGGGCGCTGATAGGGCTACCGCCTTACTTTTTTATCGATCCTTTGTTCGCTCGAAGCTCGACTACGGATGCGAGTTTTATGCATCCGCAGCCGAGCGTTTATTGCGGAAGGTGGATTCGATCCACCACACCGGCCTTCGCCTTGCGACCGGTGCCTTCCGCACTTCCCCCATTGAGAGCCTGTTGGTCGATGCTGGGGAGATGCCACTCGCTTTGCGCCGCGTGCAGTGCATCACTCGCCTGTACGCGCGAGCCCGGCGCCTCCCTCAGTCGCCAACAGCTCTCACTGCATCCGCAGCTGATCTCGATGGTGCCTATGCCGCCGAGAGACGCCAGTCATACCCTAAGCTCTTTGGGTTTAGGGCCAGGAAACTCCTTCGAGAGGTAGATATAGCTCTCGGGCCGGTGGCGCCCCTGGTTTTGCCCAGGACGCCACCCTGGAGGGTACCACATTTGGCTATTTGTCGCCACGCCTCTGCTCCCAAAGCTTGTACTGCGCCGGGAGTATTGCGTTCGACCTTTTTGGAGCACACATCGTGTCACGCTGGTACCGTGCCAGTGTATACGGATGGCTCCAAGTCCCAAGAGGGGGTCGGCTTCCACGCCGTATCCCCTCTGTTTGAAGTCAGCGGGGCTCTACCAGGCGCTGCGTCTGTCTTCACGGCTGAGCTGGTGGCAATACACCACTCGGTACGGGAGATTACGCGACGTGCCCGGTTCGGAGACCGGATTGTGATCTATAGCGACTCACAAAGCGCCCTGAGTGTTCTCGGGGCATTGGAATCTCCGCATCCCCTGGTTCGCGAAATCCGTGACGCCACGGTTTTGGCGAGCCGGGCAGATGTCGAGATTATCTTCTGCTGGGTTCCTGGACATGTAGGAATTGCGGGGAATGAGCGCGCCGATGAGGGCGCCAAAGAGTCCGCGAGGACTCTGCGACCGGACCAGCGTTTCGCTCTTCCTCACACTGACTACATGGCAGGAATACGGGCAGCTCTTCGGACTGCTTGGCAAAGAAGATGGGAGACGGTCGAGGGGAACTTAAAGTTGCGTGCCATTGCGCCGCGACTGTTCCCATGGACCTATCCCCCAATGCCGCGGCGGCTTCAGGTTGCTTTCTGTCGTCTTCGAATCGGACACACTCGTGTGACGCATCGCTACTTGATGGAGCGCTTGCCTGCGCCCTATTGCAACGACTGCGTCGTCCCCCAGACTGTTCGGCACATTCTTGTCGAATGTCCCAGTCTGGGTGATCTTCGCGCACGATACCTGTCCCGGTACCGGGATGGGCGGGGTCGCTACCGCCTGTCCCTTGTACTCGGGACGAGTGCGTGCACCATGACTAGTGGACTTATTGACTTTTTGGGGGAGGCTGGCCTTCTCCCTTTCATTTAACACAGTTTAATTGTTGTTGTTGTTTTTGTTATTGTTTTTCTTATTGCTTTTTTATTGTTATTTCGTTTTATTGTTTTCTGTTTAATTTTTAAAGTAGCCTAGAACTAGGCTGTTTGTTTACGGCGACTAATGCCTAAGTCGGCAGTCGCCAGATAGCCGCTTAATTAAAAAAAAAAAAACAAATCCCAGTTGTTCTGACCTCATGCAATAGGTGGAACACCAGGAAAGCTAATTGGCCATAGTTTAAATACCTTTCTCACCATTCTGGACACTTCCCTCAAGGCGACATTGACATGGTTCTGGAGAACTTTCATGATCATGTCAACCAGGTGGCAAATTCTTCCATGCCCCTCTCCAAAACTGCTTCCCACAAGACCCATCTCCCTTTTTGGTCTGAGGAATGCAGCATAGTGGTGACAGAGTGTAAGCGAGCTTGTCGTCACTACCATCGAAACCCTACTGCCATCAATAAGTATGCTCGTAGCCGAGCCAGGGAGGTACGACATCGTACCCTCCTCCAGGCTCGCCGAATTTCCTTTAAAGGGTACATCAACTCTATCAACCACCAAACTCCACCAGACAAAGTGTGGAAAAGAGTGAAAAAGCTCATGGGCAGAGCAAGTGGTTTCTCTGCCCCAATATATTTGAAGAAGGCGAACTTTTGGGAAACTTGGCCAGAATTTCAAATGTCCTGGAAAGACATTTGCTGACATTTCCAGCCCTAACAATTATTCCTTAAAATTTCAACATGTCAGGAAAATACAAGAGCAGTGCCTCTTGAACTTATGGATCCCTGTATGGATAATGAACCCTCCAATACGCTCTTTTTCATTCATGAACTTCGAAGTACTCTTAAAAGATGTGGATCCACCGCACCTGGTCCTGATGGTATCTCTCATGATATGATCAGGAATATGCATTCAACACTCATTTCACATCTTCTCGATATATTTAACTATATCTGGATTAAGGGCTGTTTCCCTTCCAATTGGAGGGAAGCAATCATGCTTACCATTCGTAAACCAGGAAAGGAAGGGACACTTCCGACCCACTATCGCCCAATTGCCCTTACTTGTTCCCCACTCAAGCTTTTTGAAAGGATGGTGAATGCCAGGTTGGTATGGTTTCTCGAGAAACACAACCTTATTTCTCCCTCACAGTCGGGTTTTAGAAAGAAAATGCACCACAGACCTGCTGGTCAGGATGGAAGATTGCACGCGACAAGCTTTCTCAAAGAGACAACACTCCATTGCTGTCTTTTTTAATATAGAAAAAGCATATGATACCACCTCGAGGTATGGTATCCTGAAGCAACTATATGACTGGGGTATCAAAGGCCATCTTCCTAGGTTGATACAGCAATTTCTTGCTGGACGCACGTTCCGTGTTAGGGTAGGAAATGTCATATCGGAGCCTGTTGATCAGATAGAGCGCGTGCCAAAGGGAAGCGTTTTGAGCGTCACCTGCTTCTCGGTGGCTATCAACAGCATTATTACTAATCTTCCTGCAGAGGTAATGACAACTCTTTATGTGGATGACTTGGCAACTTTATTAGCATCGCCTCGGCTGCCATTCATCATCCGTAAATTGCAACTGGCCATTAACGTCATTGCCAAGAATGCCGCTGCAAAAGGCTTCCGACCCTCTCCCTCAAAAACAAAGGCAGTTCATTTCTACAATTTCAGTCAAGTTGACTGGGAACAGCCAAACTTTTCTTTGTATGGCTTCCCCATCTCGTTTGAGCCTCATTGTAAATTTCTTGGGGTTATCTTTGACTCAAAGCTCTCCTGGGTCCCCCATATAACTGCCTTGAAAAAATCCTACTTGAAGAGAATGGATATCTTAAAACTTCTATCACATGTTTCGTGGGGAAGTGATCGCCGTACCCTGTGGCTTTTGTATACAACCTTGATCCAGTCTAAGCTGGATTATGGGTCACAGGTGTACTCTTCAGCCTCATCTTCAAACCTAGATAAGCTCAATTCTATTAGGAACCAGGGAGTGCGTCTAGCTTTGGGAGCATTCAAGTCCTCCCCAGTAAAAGTCTCCATGCAGAGAGTGGGGTCCTTCCACTATCCTTTCACCGCCTTAATTTTAACCTGCAGTACCTTTTCCTTTTCAGGCTGCAACAGCTCCCCTACTCACCTGTATATGAGTGCACCTATACTATTCACTCGGTGGCCTCATATGACAGGTTTCCTTCGCTGACTCGCCCTTTTGCCCTGCGTATGACTGGAGATACAGGTCAACTGAGGGAATTATCAGTTATTCCATATCAGATCCCTAAAGTACCCCCATGGCTATTGCCACCCGTGAGGGTTTGCAAGGTGCTAGCAGGCGACCCGAAGACCAAGTTCTTGCCTTCGGTTCTACGAAGCTTCTTTTATGAACATTCTTTGTGCCACAAATCAAGCACTTTTATCTACACAGATGGATCTAAATTCTCTGATGGGGTAGGAGCTTCTGCTATCTTCACGGCTGAGCTTGTCGCGATACTGGCTGCACTGTATACCATCGCTTCTTCATCACCAGGATCTTATACAATATTCTCTGATTCCCCCAGCTCTTTGGAGGCTTCGTTGCCTTCTAAAGATTCAATTCTAAAGTTTCTAAAGACCATTTTTTCACACCCAAATCATCTAAAGCCAAGTCGATATTACGCTTGCAAATATTTCCCCTTTCCCTTCTTTTGATTGTCTTTTTATTTCCAGATCACCCGCTGGTTTCAAAGATCCAACAGTGGCTTTTTTATTTATCCTCATTCCACGAAGTTTTATTCTGTTGCGTACCTAGCCACATAGGTATAAAATGAAATGAGAGAACAGATGCTGTTGCCAAGGCAGCTGCATCTCTAAGAACTTCCACCCCTGCTCCTCTTCCTTTCTGTGATGTCGTGCCATACATCCGTGAGTACGTGTCGGCCAGTGGCACAGGACTTGGGATGCCCCCCATCCCCCCGACTAAACTGCATGCCATCAAACAGTCAGTCGCCCCTGGCCACGCACTACTAGGACCCGTACTCAGGATGTTATTCTATGCTGTCTGAGAATTGTGCATTGTCGTCTGACACATTGCTTTCTGATGGAAGGCCTTCAGCAGCCTCCAATGTGCACTCACTGTGGAGTACCAATGTCTGTACTCCCCCTATTTGCTGAATACCTACGATTCCATACTCTGAGACCAAGGCTTTTTCCTTTTAGTTGCCAAGGGATGTGTCCTCAGCAGGTTCTGAGGAGCACTCTATCCGAACATGAGTGCACCTTTAACATGAACCGAGTGTTTAAATTTTTATCAGGAAATTTAATGTTTGATCATTTTTAGAACCAGATAGACGTGTCGTCTTATGATTTTATTTTGAATTTACAGCATTCTAGAGGCATTTATTTTTCTACGTTTTTACTCCCTCTTCCTTTTTTATATATATATCTTTTAGATTGTTAACCATAGTCTATGTTTTTGAAGAACATTTGAAATTTTAATGAATCCTCTTTCTGTAAATGGCTGCGAACTTGCCCACCTGGACTTACGCAGCACCCGTCTGCTTTGTACTATTCATTCTTCTCACCCAACCATCCCTGATCTGGGCTGGGGGAGAGGGACAACGCCCCCTCTCCCCTGAGATCGGGTTTGTCGTGACCCAGTCTCAGATGGTAGGATCTTCCATGGGGTTGAACCCGGGCTCGGTGCCAAGCACAGAACTCGATTCCGCCCCTGTGCAAGGTTCTCCTCAGACGGATCGGGTCCCCAAGGCCTCACAAGGAAAGGATGGATCTGCTCCCCCGGCAGGTGCCCCTGTGACAGCCAAGACCTCGATTTCAGAGAAGGATCTTGATGAGGCCGGTCCGTCTGGCCTAAGGGCTCCTTCCGGCGGAGGAGAGAAGCGGGTTCATTTCCCACCCACCTCTCCTAAAAAAGAAAGAGGAAGTTGACAAAAAAAAACTCAGGGCTCCTCTTCCTCTGTTGGAGCCACGGGGGCGGAGGGTCTGCTAGCGTTTTGGTAAGCGACCAAGTCGAGATCGGCACGTCCGACCCCGCGTAGGTGCTACTATTGCCACCGCTTCGGCTATACAAATCGCTCCTGTAGACGTGCACAGTCTGGGTCGCCCGGTTTATGTAAGTTGCTCCAAATCGTGTGTGGCCAAGTGTGTCAATTGCGTAGAGTAGCGCCCCGCTTCTTTGAAGCAATGTGGTGCTTATCTCCTTGAGAGCGCCCTAGTATTCGGGACGAGTTCGTGCACATTGACTGGTGGACTTATAGACTTTTGGGGGGATGGCTAGCCTTTTCCTGTTTATTTAACTAAGTGGGCTTTTCTTGTTTTCTCTGTAGGTCGCACGTCCCTGCGGCGGGGGGAGGCGGACCTCCCCCCGACGCTCGAACCTGCTTCCTGTTTTTGCCTTTTTTCTTTTTTATTGTTTTTTTGTTGTTATTCTAAAGTAGCCTAGTACTAGGCTGTCGTGGTTAGTACGGCGACTTATGCTCAAGTAGGCAGTCGCCAGATGGGCTCCTAAAAAAAAATCCTTGAGAACGAAATCCTGGCCGTTCAGGCCCAGGATCGTCTATCATTTCGCAAGGCTAAAGACTTGGTTCTGGCGCACCTGGCGCTGCCTGGGACGTGATATCGCTGAAGACCGCCGACTGAAATTTACCTCCAGAGGCGGATAACCCTTCAACGACAGGTTTACATTGAGTGAGTTGCGTTCCTCTCTCGCTTTATGCGCGGGCACTGCCCCTGGTCTGGACGATGTCCCTTATGCCATGCTTCGACACCGAGGTGAGTTAGGCATGGTCGTTCTGTCAGATTTGTTCAACAGAGGGTATTCTCCTAGACTCCTGTGCTCGCCTTTCATAAACCAGCGAGAGATCACTCTACCCCGGTCGGTTTCCGCTTATATAAGGGACCGCGCAGAGCGGGAGACCTCATCCAGTCTTCGGCATTCTCGGCGGCAACACATCGGACGTTGCTCCTTGTGATTTTTCTCTACCCTTGAAAGGTTTTATTACAGGTTTCATACCTGGAATCCTTGAGGGCCGCCAGGACCAGCAGATGAGAGAATACAGACAACTGAATCGGATACTTTACCAGAGGGGCAAAACATTATTGCGTCGTCGTCTTCGCGCTACCCACTTCCTGGCCTGCAGTTGACCGAAGCCACATCCATCATCGGGCGCTAATGCCACCTTCCCACGGCGAAGAACAACTAAGGTTTCAAATTCCTCCGTCAGTAAGGGTCAACTTGCCCACTAACGACGAACTAATCACCGCCAAGCTAACTCAAGAAATAAACTCGTCTTGATTCAAAAGGCGCGACTGATAGGAAATTTAATTATTCTTGATTTACTGCTTTCGAGATTTCTGGCCCTGACAGACTTCGATTGTTTTACATCGTACTCAACTACAATTGGAGGCCGGTCATCCGGGACTCGCGAGAGGGCCATTACTGACTCGGGAATTCAGCTTTCGGACCGAACTCTCGCTACAAGAACGGATTACCCTCGTGAAGCGCCCACTTTCCAGGACCAAGAGGCAGAACTCAACATCCAAGCCGGCCTCGCGCTCGCTGAAGTCCGTTGGATTGCTGCCTGGGATGCTCTTGCCCTCTAAGCAACTGGCTCTCACCAGAGTTCAGGATTCGCCTCTTCGGTAGGAAGGAGTTCCTTCCTTCCCGTTACAACTACTGGATCCTCTACCTACTCAGGCTGGACTGAATCCACGCTATAGCCGACCCGTCACTCTTCAATCTCAAAGACCTCTCTCCGCTCCACTTCAAGCTCTTCAGTAATCTTAAGACGAATTACAGCAAGACATTGTGTTAAAAATAATACTCTCTGTGATAAATAATATCGTTGTTAATGCGAGTGAACTGTGAGCTTCTAAAATTTTAAGTCCAATTAAATCACCAATAGCTCTTCTAAGTGGAGCCTATAATTCTCTTGACTTATTAAGTGTGCGCCTCAAACTCATGCATATTTCTCTTACCCAACCTAGTTATAATCAGTGAAGTTGTGGATATTAACTTGAGGATAAAGCGGTAATAATAATCAATAACGATATCACCACAACACCGCTCCAAACGAAGTCGCCCTTGATCCTTCATTAGATAATCTTCAAGCATTCTTTGAAAACGCCGCTACTGAAATAGGCCCATATAAGGTTGCAGAGGAGCCTGACCAAATACATTTCAATAATATTTTTCAATGGATAATGTTAATCTTCCAACTCTCTCTCCTCTGCCAAGTATAGTCGAAAGTGACGTCACTAGTACGAAATAGCTTGGACACAAGGCGTCGAAGCAATATCAACAATGATAGTGAAAGTAACATTATTATTATTAATCAAAACAATGTGAAAAGTGTCAATAATAATGACAATGTAGTAATCTCTCCTGCACTAGATCCGTTGGCCATAAAACAAATTAAAATCAAGGACTTCCAGTTATATTAAGTGATTTAGACGCAGTTAACTTATCAAATGTACCAGGAAGTAACAATCTTAAGTTGCCAAGCGAAAGGCTTAACAAAAATCCCCCAAACTATCACCAATTTAGCCTTATAAGCGAACTAGCTGAAATTACTCGCTCGAGGACAGATCAAATATTTTCTCAACGCTACCCCTACCTGCCAAAATAGCTCTCTTCTTCCAGTGTCTCATCTCGCACCCTTCCCACTATCCTCCCAGATACACGGTGTGTGGGACCTCCTGTCGAAGATTTGTGGCCGACGGCTTAGGTGAGGTACCCTAGCTGGGGTCAACATAAGTAACGATGACCTCTGGAATTTTCTCTTTATACTGCCCTCATCCTGGCGTTAATATTACCAGTGTTTTTTTTAATAGCAATCATAATATCATTACTCTATTTTCAGTCCTATATATTCATGCTTTAATTTTCTATACGCCCTTCTCTTTGAAGACTAGTTATAATAAGTCTTCGTCCTATTCTTTCCTTACAAGCACCGTCTGTGTCAGTATTTTTCCATTTTACCTTTGTAAGACTGCTTGGGTAATGTCTCACTTATGTAACCCTCCTCAATAAAAGCCGACTGAGATAGACAGCATTTTTTAAGATATTTTAATGTTTGTTAAATACTTCCATAAACGGATTCAGATTAATAATAAATCAAGGTTAAACGGTACTGCTTTCTTTGTAGCACCGAACCGAAAGGACCATCGCCCGAACTCCTTCCAACCATGAATTCGGACTACTATGCAACTGCCTGCTTAAAGTTGCGGAAGCTACGTGACGAAAGAAAGACCCTGTTGAATAGTGGCCTCTACTCGCCTCATCATTCCATTATTCAGAATATCGATGAAAAGATAAGAGAACTTATAGGCTATTAATGTATGAACGCTAATTAAAGTGTAATTTGGATTTTTTTTTAATTTATTTTTTATCTAAGTTGATTTGGTACAAAAAGTAAATGGCTTTCTTTCCATCATAATCTTTAGATTTTTAATACATGTGAAAATTTGAATTAATATTTGTCCCCATCCTTGTTGTCTCACTTTACCTAGTCTAAGAATGCAAATAAATCTAGAACAGAATAATACTACAAGGAGACTAAAGTTGGCGAAAAAGACATTTTAGTGGTACATATAAAGTATTGCCAAAAAAGGGCCAAATATTTCAAGTTTAAAAGAATAAATCAAATTATTTGTTGTCCCTGGAATTAACACAAATTAACTCCAAGAAAAATCTTACTCAAGTTATAAAGTTCATAAAACCAATTTGACTGGGAATAGGTGGAATAAGGATTAAAACAAATTTGAGTAATTTCATACTGGAACACTGAATTCAATATGGATTAAAACATTTTAAAGATTCACGAGTACTTATATACTGAAAAACAGTGAAATAGGGATTAAATTAAGAAAAAAACAGGACCAAAATTACTTATATACTGAAAAACAGTGAAATAGGGATTAAATTAAGAAAAAAAACAGGACCAAAATTAGCGTTGATTAATTTTTAATATCACAGACTATTATTTTCGACAGTACAAGTTGCCTAATGGCTATCTATATTTGCTCACTTCGGGAGCCATGACCAAATAATCTAGAGTACACCTGAGTTTTCCAGTCCTCTTCCGAAAGCTCTCTTGCCCACGGAGGGATTGCTGAGTTTGGGAGCGTAATTTTTGCCATGGCCGACTTGATGACTTCTTTTTTATCTTCATCGATTTCGATTTGATTTGGAGTGGAATCGGAGTTCCACAAAGCAGCTTGTTCTTTTCTGTATTCTCGACTTCTCAGACCTTCAAACTGAGGGAAGAAATGAGAAAATGGAGTTATTTTTTTTCCTTTCAAGTTTTCAATGGACCTGATTGGGGTGTTTTAGTTGGATGGGGAATGAATATAGGTTAATTTATAGGCTATAAAATGATTGCACAGGAAGGGCTAAAACAGGATGTGGTTGGTAAGTTTGGTCTAACAGTAGTAAAGTACACTTGTCCAAAGACATCAGAACGCCGGTATTTCCATCACATCTTCCATAACTTTAGCCAGAGAAAATCAAAGGTATAAATTACGTATGGGTAGGGAGGGGGATATGCAAAATAGGAAGAATAAAAAGAAAGTTTAACAGTAGATAAGCAATTTACTAGAAAAATTTGTGTCCAAAATGATCGGAACCACAGCCGAAGCAAATTTGTATTGATACGATTATATTATGAAGAGGTTTTGTATTAGTATCTAATTGGGCGGGAGGGAGGCTTTATTTTCAATGATGCTTTGACATCTGTCACGAACGAATCAACGTTGATACTCTCGCACCATTCATCTTGAAGAATTTCCCAGAGTTCTTGAACTTTTCGTATTCCTTGCTTTAGACACCCCCGTCAATTCAAAACATTGCTGATGGGATTCAGGTCGGCAGGCTGGTTCATAACAGTGATACTCGCCGTCCAGGAAGCTCTTGTCTTTAGGATAGTGGGAATAATGCTATATTAAAATTGCAGGTTGGGAAAAGCAGGCTGTCACAGCGATTCCTTTTCTTGTGCATTCAGTGCCTTCTACCGAAATAACTTCCCAGACCATGACACTTCAAAAGCTTTTTCGTGCAAATACAATCTTTCACTTGCTCTGCATTTTTTTATGGCGCCCATCTAGCAGATGCCATCAAGGGGATAAGTCGAAGTAATCAATTGCAGCATATTACGAGAATAAAAAGAAAAACGAGCAGAGGTAGAAACGAAAGAAAAGCAAGAAGGAAGCACGCATCGGCGTTGGGCTAAGTCCCGGCACTGGAGCATGTGACCAACACCCACCAAGAGTCAAATAAAATGGAGGAGGCTGGAACACACGAAGACCGAGTACAAAGGACAAGCATTAGCGACCCCGGTCCCGGGAACGGTAACATAGGCAAACATCACCCAGACAAGGTTATTCGCCAAGAAGGTGCCGAACAGTCTGGGGGACAACGCAGTAAGGTGCAGGGGAGCGCTCCATCAAATGGCGGTGCGGCTCGCGAGTGAGTGTGTCCATTTCGAAGAAGTCAGAAGGACACCTGTAGCCGTAGAGGCATTGTGAGGTAGGTCCATTGGAACAGTCGCGACGCAATGGCAGGTAACTTGGAAGTTCCCCTCGGTCGTCTGTTAATATCTGGCGGAGTAATAATGGCGCGCAATTGTACGATGTTCATTTGTTTATGCATGGAGTCATAGCCGTGCGTCCGGCGAGTGTGACGTCACAGCCGATGGAGTAATGGCGGCCGGGTGCTTGCTCCGCAGCTGTCGTTGTTCAGAGGTAGCAGAGCTCTTATGTCATGGCCTCTGTTATGGAAAACATTAATACCGGTGCTTGTTCATCGAAATGGCCGCCTAAACCTAACAATGATGAGTGATATGACAGTTGGAAAAAATATATTGGTATTTGGTGCGAACTTACTACTAAATTGCCGAAAACTAAATGTGTGTTAGCGATTCATCATTCCTTTACTGGAAGGGCTAGGGTAGCCTCTTCAGAAATCGGTGTTGATGATTTAAAAAAGGATGACCGTGTCGAAACTTTGTTAGCGAAGCTAGATGGACTATTCTTACCCGAAAAGGGTCGTCGGCAATTTACAGCTTTTTGTAATTTGCACAATTTTCGTAGGTCGGAAAGCGTAAACAATCAGTTTGTGAGCGATTTTGAGCATATTTATTTCAAATTTTTGCCGGAATATATGAATCTTCCTGATATTGTGATCGCGTTTATGTTGTTGGCGTCTTGTAAACTTCGTGAAAATGAAGTGGTTAGTCATGTCAGCCATCAGTAAGGTTTCCTATGCTAATATGAAATCTACTCTAAAACGTGTTTTGGTCATGAGATCGGTGCTTCGAGCGCAAAGACTATGATACCCGTTGTTAGTATCAAGAGTGAGCCAGTGTTTTGTGCTGACACGCCTACTAGTGGTGAGGCATTGTTTACTCGTGGTGGACGGCGTGGTTGAGGTTCCTACCGTGATGGTCGTGCATCACGGACAAGAATCCTACTCTTTGCAGTCACAAGCTCGTAAGCTTAATCCTATACGACTTGATGGTCAAGTGATTCGAAGTATTATTGGGCACGTCAGTGTCCACACGCCTATGAGAACAAAAATAATATGCTCACTAAAGAAGATGATCAGACTGAAAGTATGCAATTATCAATGTTTATGGGTGATGTACACAATGAAGTAAGGGAAACTAAGCTGCTTTCATTGCTTGAAGAATCGGAAGGCTGCGCTATACTAAACACCGGTTGTTCTGCTACAGAGTGGTAGTTTGTGGCTGCAGCGATACCTAAATTCCCTATCTGAATATGACCAGTCATTGATTAGAAAGCAACTCTATTTCAACATTTACGTTTGGTGATGGCGCCTCTGTACCTTCATTGAAGAAATTAACAATTCCTTGTTGGATTAATAACCTGCGTGCGGAAATTACTACCGATGTTGAGGCTAATATTCCGTTGCTGCTGAGAAACAAATCTATGAAAACTGCTGGCATGGTTTTGGATTTTGTGAAGAAATGGGGTCGAGCTAGATTCTACTTCATCTGGACACTATGTACTACCGTTGTGTAGCGGACTAGACCAGGCTAACGTTGACAAGGTGTTGTTGCCTTGAAGTTACACAAACGATTTGGACATCCCACAGCTGAAAAATTGATAAAATTTTAAGAAATGCGGGTAGCAACAATACTGTTTAACAGGAAATTAATGATTTATCAAGCGTTTGTGAAACATTTGTTAAATTTAAAAGACCTGTTCCTAGACCAGTTGTATGCTTACCAATGACGAGTTTTAGCGAAAATATTGCAATGGATTTGAAAGTGTAGGGTCAATGTTACTTCCTTGTGATAGTCGACATGGCTACGAGATTTTGTACAACAAGAGTAATAAAAAACAACTGCTTCAACAATCACTAAAGCTTTGTTCATGTGTTGGATTAGTCTATTTGGTTCTTCCCAGAAGATCCTCACTGATAACAGGGGTGAGTTTAATAATGATGAGATGAGAGTCCTTGGTGAAGCATCAATATAAAGGTGATGACTACAGCAACAGAGAGCCCGTGGAGTAACGGGACTTGTGAACGCCTCAATGCAGTCATTGGTAATCTAGTAAATAAAATTATGGCTGATTCTAGTTCTGATCTGGAGACCGCGCTTGGTTGGGCAATTTCTGCATGTAATGCCTTGTTGAATAATTCAAGATTTTCACCTAACCAACTAGTATTTGGTTTTAACCCTACTATGCCTAATGTGTTTTGCAATAAACTTCCTGCGTGCGAACCGGTGACGGATTCCACTATTGTAAGAAATAATTTGAATGCTTTTCCCTCTGACAGGCAGCAGTTTTTGAAGATCGAGTCAAACGAGCGACAGAATAGAGCATTAAGAAACAATGTGTGTACTACTGATGTGGAAAATCTAAGTAATGTTGAAGTTTTCTATAAGCTTAATGACAATAACGAATGGCATGGGCCCGGTGTTGTGATCGGACGCGACGGAAAGCAGGTGTTAGTTCGTCATGGTGGCGTGTATGTGAGAGTTCATGCTTATCGCTTAACCTATGCTTCACTTGGCACGACTATGTCCAGTGACACTACACCAGATGGTGTAGAGCAATGGCAGTCTGGCGAAGAGGGCTGCTATCCTCCTGTGAATGATGATCACAGCCATGACAGCGATGACGACGACGGCAGTGATGAGGCTGCTGAAGTGCATCAGCCGGCTGATGGTAATGAAAATCAACATGAAGATAGTTGCGTTGACATCGGCGGTAACTCTGCACTCCAAATCAAAGTTGGACAGCGATTTCAAGGTGTGAGTTCAACTACTGGTGACCTTACTCTGGTAAGGTGATGGGTAGAGCGGGAAAAGCCACAAGTAACAAATATCGTAATTGTTTCAATGTCAGGTACGATTCTGATGGTACTGTTGGTTGGATTGACTTCAATGGTATTGTTGAATTGTCTGTGATACCTGACAGTGTAGAGATGGTAGAGAGTGATGATGTGATGGCAGCGAACGAAGCTGAAATGAAAAACTGGAGAAACAACAATATTTATGAAGAAGTTGAAAATGTTGGTCAACATGAAAAATAATAAGACGGTTACTATAGCGAGATTAGTAACACGAGGATACTATCTAGTTGCGCGCAAAGATTCGCCTACATGTTCCACGGAAGCAGTACGTCTGGCTTTGTTTCTGTGTAAGGGCAGCTCAACCTGGCCGCATGATTCATCATATTTTTCGATCCGTTCCGCTCGCGCTCCCACCTCGAGGCCATAATCTGCGAGCAACCCACGACTGACTCATATTGGAAATGTGTCAGTTCTCGCGAAAAGTACGCGCACGCGCGCCAAATAACCTACTATCGGAAAGCAGTGTATCTAGCCCCCGACTGCGTGACCAACGTCACGTACGTTCCTCTGGCGAGCTCATATAAATAGGGGCCCCCTTCTCTACTCGCGAGAGAACCTTCTGCTATTATACCCTGCCAGCTTTGACGCTGATTCCTTTTGCTGCTGCAACGATTATTACTGACTCTAGACTCGTACTGCATTCGTTCTCCGTTGGGAAGCAGATTACTGTGGGCTAGTTAAAGGTATCCCTCGCCACTCTACTACCTCCACCCTTGGATACTTGGCCATCGAGTCTTCAGTCACCCGTGGATCCGTCATTATCTAGACGTCATTCATCCTCTAGATCGTGCCGCCTGCGGGTCCTGCGTCATCTTGATCATCGACTCCACCCGTTGGTCCCTGGTCATCTCAATCGTCACCACCCGTGTGTTCTTCGTCCCTTGGATTTCCGTCACCTGGGTGTCGCTCCACTGCTTTCGTATCAGGTATTTGGAATATTTCTTTCGTCTTACGCCCTTTAATTTCTTAAGTGCTCGTGTCGAGACGTGTCGTTTCGGCATAAAGTGTTTATGTTTATAATATTCCTTATTATACGCGGATTTGATTTAATAACGACGTGTTGTCGTTAGATGGTTTCGAAGTTTGTGACTTATTATTTTTGGTACCCTCTTGTACTCCATTGACAGGTTATTTTTCCTTTTTGTAAATAATACGGTTGAATTTTCCTGTGTATTTATTTTACCCTTGCGGATATTTGAGCACCGTCCTAGTAACCTTTTTCTTGTGTGTATTTTGGGGCCGAGAGAACCGAGTTCCTTGTTTGCCCTCACATTCTGGCATCTTCCAAGCAATGGAAGTGTTACATCGTTGATGTCAAAGCTGCTTATCTGCAGGGCAGTGTCATTGAACGTGAGATTTACTTGAAACCATCACCTGAAAATTTTAATGGTAACTTGTGGAAATTAAAGAAGACTGTACGGTTTGTGTGATGCAGCCAGAGCTTGTATTTAAGAGTGAAGGATGAATTATTGATGCTTGGTGTTCACATGTGTTCATTAGATAATTCTTTGTTTTCGTGGTACAATGACAACGATTTGAGGGCATAATTTGTGTTTATGTTGATGATTTTCTCTGGGCAGGAACTGCTGCATTTGAGGACGCTGTCGTTAAGAAATTACATCACATGTTCTTGATTGGCAGCTTAGCATCAGCATCATTCAAGTATGTTGGTTTGAACATCAACACGACTGCTGATGGCTTGACTGTTGATCAGTTCCAGTATGCTTCAACTTTGACACCTGTCGGCATCAGTCATCAGCGTGCTCTTCTTAAAACAAGCGACTTAACAGTGGTGGAAAAAACTGATACATAGATTTGATTGGACAAATGAACTGGATCTCAACACATATCAGACCAGGCATAGCCTTTGAAACTTTTCCGTTGAGCATTGCGTGGTGATTGCTCAGATTGAATAAGTTAATAGTTTAAGTGATAGACTTTCTTAAGCTTGAAAATTCCCATGTTCTCACTGAGTCTGTTTGAAAGCCATTAGGCCTAAACTCAACTGAGTGATTAGAAGTGCAGCCCTGCCACGTCCATCTTGTTTAACTAATCTCTTCACTCTTTGAATTAATAAATTAAAACAATCACTCATCAATCAAAACCTAACAACCTTCAAAGTAAAAATTTTAACAATTAAGCATTACTGTTTCTCCCAGTAATTAAACAAACTCCCATAGTGCATAAACACTGTTGTCAGATTTCTCCATTCATCCTTAGAAAGAATGGCTCCTCCTACTCTCAGGAAGGCAGACAAAGAAAAAAATACTCCAATTACAAGAGGAACAACCGAATTAAACGAACCAGTTAATTTTAATGAACTGCAGACCCATATTTCCTCATCTACGCTATCAGTTGATGCCAAAGACATTATGAACGTTCTCTTTAAGTTTTTTGAATCATCTTTTGCCAAACAAGAACAAAAAATCATCTCTCTCGAAAAATCTAACGAAGAAATGAGATCAAAAATCGAAAAATTAGAAGAAAAGGTTGATTCTTCCGACGCTTATGAAAGACGAGATACGATTATATTCTCCGGCAATATACCTGAAGCTACCAATAATGAAAACTGCAGCAATATCATCCGCAAACTTATTAAAGATAACTGCCACATACAAATGCAAGAAGCTGACATCTCTGTTGCTCATCGTCTAGGTCCCAAACCAAAAGTACAAGGTCCCGACAAAAGAAACATAATTGTGAAGTTGCGCAGAAGTGATCTGAAGCGTGATATCTTCTCAGCATGCAAAGAATTCAAACCTTCATTCTTTGTAAACGAACAACTGACTCCAAATCGCAACAAAATCTTTTTCGTCCTCCGCCAAGCTAAAAAGAAATTCTCCACAAAGATCGCAGGCTGTACTACCAGAGATGGATTCATCAACGTCTTCCTGCCATCACCCTCTGGTCGCCGTGATCTACGTATAGTTATCAATACCCGAGCTGCCCTCCAAAAATTTCTGTCGGAACACCTCAATTCGACGCTTGCAGACTTTAATGGTGAGAATCTCTGGAACGATCAGTAATAATACATTCGGCGATATTACTGTTTTAGATGAAAAAAAACAAAAACAAACAAGCCATATTTTGACCTAGCATTCACTTACTTTTATTTCAATTGTATTACATACTTTATTCCTTTTTCTCTTATTAAAGTTATCATAAAAACAGTATTTTAACTGTTCATAGATATTTTATACGTAATTTCAATTTGTAACCTTTAATTTTTAAATTCCTTTATGTTTGAACAACTCGATCACTTCAATAATATCGATCCAGACATAAACCATTTTGATGAATTATATCCAAATTTTAAAGAAAATAACGTAAGAAACCAATACTACGATTGTGATAAATTTAACACTACATTTTCATTTGAAAAAACAGACCTGTCCATTTTAAATCTTAACATTCGATCTTTGCACGCAAACTTTGAGGAATTTTCAATATTTTTGTCAACACTTAATTATAAATTTTCCGTTTTGGCATTCACCGAGAGCTGGCTAACAAATAATAATAAACACCTTATCAGTGTCCCAAACTATAGCTCTTTTCATTCACTACGCGACGTAAACAAGATAGGGGGAGGTATAAGCGTGTATATATCTGACAGACTCAATACTAAAAAAGTTGATGAAATTAGTATTTCCTATAACTATATAGAAACTTTATTTATTGAAGTAAAATCAAATGGTAAAACGATAATCATTGGAACCGTATATAGGCCCCCTTCTGGTGACCCAAAGATGTTTATAGATAAGATTACTGAATTAATCAATTACTTCAATGTTACAAACTATGACGACATAATAATTACAGGAGATTTTAACTTCGATCTATTAAACTTTGAAAACCACGCATCAACTCAGTCCTTCCTCAATACTTTTTATTCTCATTCCTTACTTCCAATTATAACAAAACCGACAAGAATAACCCAAAACTCAGCAACACTAATTGACAATATTTTCAGAGTTCACCCCGAAAATTACTCTTCCGGTATTCTCCTTTGTGACATATCGGACCATCTTCCTATATTCATGATCCAAAAGTCTTTTTTCAACTCGAACAATATTCATCAAAACCGTACAATAACCTACCGCATAATTAACGAAAATACCTTATCAAACTTCTATAACTATGTTCTAAATCAGAATCTATATGAAATTTCCTATATAAATGACATCGATTCTGCTACCGAAGAGTTAATTTCAAGGCTAGACGATGCTTTTAAACTTAATTGTCCTCTAAAATCTAAAACCATGTCATATAAACACAAAACAAAACCTTGGATAACAAACGCAATTATAAATAACATCAAAAAACGTCAAAAATACTTTTCTCTTTATAAACTTAGTCAAATTCCAGAACATACATATAAAAATTTTCGGAATCAAGTTACTAACCAAATTAAAATAGCCAAGAAAAATTATTACCATGAACGATTTAATCAAACGAAAAACAATATAAAACAAACATGGAAATTAATCAATTCTGTGATAAAACCTGAAATTACTAAAGGAACAAACCAAATTAAACAAATTATCATTGACGGTAAACCAGTTGATGACAATAAGAAAAAAGCGAATGAATTCAATAAATTTTTTGTCAACGTAGGTAAAAAAATCTCAGACTCCTGCAAAATAGTCGATAAATCTTTTCTTTCGTATTTTAATGAGATTAATGTACCAAATTCCTTGTTCTTTTCTCCTGTAAGCGTAGCCGATATAAAAAAAATCATTAGTTCACTAAAAAATAAAAAATCGGGTATTAATTCAATCTCCACTAAAATTTTAAAATACATCTCCGATATAGTTGCTCCAATTTTAGCATCAATAATCAATAAATCATTTACGCAGGGTATATTCCCATGTGTATTAAAAGTTGCTCGAGTAACACCGTTACCAAAGGCCGGAGACCTCACAAACGTCAGCAATTACCGCCCTATTTCATGTCTTACAATGTTCAGTAAAATATTTGAAAAGATAGCATTCAATAAACTTTATAAATTTCTGGAATCTAATTCACTGTTGTATAAACACCAATATGGTTTTAGACGTCAGAAATCAACGATTCACGCGATAATTAACCACCTTCAATATTTATATGATAACATTGAAAAGGGCCACATTGTATTCTCAATTTTTCTCGATTTTAAAAAAGCTTTCGATTGTGTCAACCATAATATTCTACTGTCAAAATTAGCTATGTACGGAATTAGAGGCAACTGTCAAAATTGGTTCAAATCATATTTAACTGAAAGAAAGCAATTTGTCTCCGTCAATGGTCATGACTCATCCCACCTTAATATTACAACTGGGGTCCCACAAGGCTCCGTGCTAGGGCCACTGTTATTTTTAATCTATATTAATGATATTGTTAAATCATCTTCTCTGTTTAAATTTATATTATTCGCGGATGATAGTGCCTTATCAACTCCCTTGCCATATGACAAACCGAGCAACATTGCATCTACAATAAATAAAGAACTCGAAAATGTCTTCAGGTGGCTAAATGTTAATAAACTATGAATAAATGTAGATAAAACCAAATATATTCTTTTCTCTTACAAAAAATCTATTGAATTGCCCCATATTAAAATGGGCGACGGAATAATTTATGAAACTACTCATATCAAATTCCTAGGCATGTTTATTGACAAAAATCTGAGTTTTAAACAACATATTACGCATATCTCAACAAAACTATCAAAATCGATTGGAATATTATATAAATTAAATAAGTTTCTTCCTAAATCTATTCTTCACTCTTTATATATGACAATGGTGCAACCTTACTTGACATACGGCATAGAGAGTTGGTATGGAAAATATCAAAATTATCTCAATAAATTAGTCATATTACAGAAAAAAGCGATTCGAGCCATCCATCAACTTCACTACAATGAGCACACTAATCGTTATTTTAAGGAATCCAGAATTCTAAAATTAAATGATCTCTTTGTTTTTCAAACATCCTTATTCCTTTACAAAACAATAAAGTGTTCCTATAATAGCTATATATTTAATATGTTACAAACAGCTGATAATATCCATAATCACCAAACCCGCAATAGAACAAAATTTATTTCACCCTTGTGTTCAAAATCAAAATCTCAATGTAGCTTTCTGTACAAATCTATCAAAATATGGAATGGCTTGGACGACAATATCAAATCCCAAACCAATTTAGCTCAATTCAAAAAAGCTCTTAAAAACAATATAATTTCGGCTTACTAAATTTCTATTCAGCTTTTGTTATTGTGTATTTATTTGTTGCCGTACAATGTTATACTGTGTACTACTACTTTGATTTATACATTATAAATATGTTATTATTTATATAAGACTGTTGACTATGTTAACTACATACCTCTTGAAAGAATCGCTGTAAATAAAATAGTTTTTAATTTATCTCTAAATTTCAATTATATAATTATTCGTTATTTGCAATCATTACAATGGTTAGGTTCTCAAATGAATATTAAGTTGTTTATATTTGTATAAACATGAAGGGATTTCTAGTCTTTATAATTTTATGCTTAGTCTTAAGTTTCTGCCCTAAAAGTCACTGACTTATTTTGGGCCCATAAATAATCCTGTATGTATAAGTACTTATAGTAACTTGGCATTAAGATCTAAAATGTAATATGTTTTTACTGTACATTGGATTAGTATGGAATAAATAAATAAATAAATAAAAATAAAATAAAAAATAGGGTTATTCGGATTCAGCTTTTGCTAATTTGGTTGATAGTGGTTCTCAAGGAGCGTTTATTGTATTCCTGGAGGATGATAGTGGTGCTTTTTGTCCAATCTACTGGCAGACTAAGAAATCTGGCGTGTTGTCAAGTCAACATTGTCTGCTGAGACCCTGACTCTTCTCGAGTGCGCTGAAGCTGCAGTGTACATCGCCAGTATCATTGTTGAAATATCTCGCTGCGCTGGTATTAACATTCATTGTTTTGTGGACAACAAGTTTGGTTGATGCTCTGTACTCTTCTGAAAATGTTGATGATCGAAGACTAAAAATTGATGTGGCTGTTCTACGCTATATGCTTGCTAGAAAGGATATAACATCGGCTGACACGTCACAACAACTAGCAGACAGTCCCTCCAAGCGTGGAGCGTCCACGGGCCGCTATCAGTAGACGTGGTTGTTTATCAAGCCGTTTTCACTGCGAACAAGATCATGCAGTGAAAAGAAGAGAAGACGAATTGTGTTAATATCTGGCGGAGTAAAAATGGCGCGCAATTATACGCTGCGCGTTGTTCATTTTTTATGACGTGGCGTGACGTCATAGCCGTGCGGCGGCAAGTGTGACGTGACAGCCGGTGGTGTAATGGGCTAATGGCGGCCGGATTCTCGCTCCGCAGGAGCCGTTCATAGGTAAGCGTGCGCATATGTTCTTAACACCGTCTCCCATCATCTTTGTCAGGCAGCCCGGAGGGATGAATCAAGTCCATTTTACTAATAAATGGTCAATTGATGCGCACGGTCAATATTTACAATGATGTCACATGTTCTTCTGGACTACTTCAATTCGTTTTGGCATGCTGGAGCAACTTTGTGATGATATATTGACTGATATTGCTCCAGAATTTTGTTATTGCTTTTGCCTTGTGGCAAAGTACGCCGTCATGCTGAAAAAATATCTAACATCGAGGTACGAGGGGCGGTCAATAAGTTTTGCAATTCGGATATAAGGAAACTAGATATGAGGAAAAGTGTTTTATTATTTTTCAATATAATTACCCTCGACTTCAATACACTTGCGTCACTTGTCCCTGAGGCTTCGAATTCCCGACAACCAGAAATCTGCCGACTGCTGTTCAATCCACTCGTCGACGGCGAGCTGGACATCTTCATCGTCCCCAAGCCGGCGTCCACGCAGTGCAGCTTTGTCGCTAAGGGCCAGATCTGGACTGTAGGGGGGATGGTTGAGCTCCTCGAATCCGTACTCGCGCAGGGCAGCTTGTGCAACTCGGGCCTTGTGGACTTTGACGACGTTGAAGTCGATCATGGGGCGTGAGGTTTCTAGGGACCCAACGGGCAGAGACTTTGGTCATGGCCAAATTGTCGTGGATGATGTTGATAACACTTCCATGTGATATTCCAAGTTCTCGCTCGATTTCTTCGACCTTCACCCGTCGATTTTCGAGGATCATCCTCTCCACATGGGCCACATTGTCCTCCTTGGTCACGTCTGACGGGTGTCATCTACAAGAGACTCACGACCATGGCGGAACTCCCTATTCCAGCAAGCAATGGTTGCATAGGAAGGGGCGGTGTCGGTGTACACTGCAACCATGCGTTCATGGATCTCTTTTGCATTCTTGCTTTCCTTGGTCAAAAATTTGATCACTGCGCGGTGCTCAACCTTCTCCATTGTTGAAAAATTTGTGACTGATGATCTGCGATCAACTACTGCTTCCTAAATAGACGAGGCAGGAGCGTGCGGCTGTAGGTCCTGACTTGTCATAACTTGTCCTAACACCCCCACAAACAGCCACCCCCCTTCCTCTGTTTTGCCTTACCGATTCGCAAAACTTATTGACCGCCCCTCGTACCGGCTTTGATCCCAGCATGAGCGGACACAAATGCCAGCGCACATAGAGATCTGGCTACCAAATTGGTAGATGCGCTGTGCTCAGCCCTATACTGGGGTGAGTATTTCTTAACACTACTCATCACACACAGCCAATTACAACACGGCTTCTTTCCTCTCCCGTCTTCGCAGTACAACACTTTCTGTTCTCAGGAATCCTGCCGATGGGTATCTATATCCACATACCTCTGACGCGGAACAGGTCTCTCTGTCCCGTAGTGACGAATGCTTCCACCTGAACACTGTTTGGTGTCAAAACATAACACTTCGTGGCACCTCTCTCCAAAGAGGACCGGCCCCTGGTGCCCTTGGGCTCATTTATGTCTATTCCATTATCCAGTTAGGATCTTCTAAGGGAAAGGCAGGATGGCAAACACATGAAAGCGCTCCACTTTTCTCCTCCTAACGAGGGATCTTCCAGAAGCTCCAAATAGGCGAAAGGGAGCTTCATCAGAGAATATCACTTTGCCCCACTCTTCAACAGTCCTCTTTATATTTCAAGTAGAAAAGCACAGGCTATCCATAATGTTATTCTTGCTGGGATGAGGCTTCTTTGCAGCTTTTCTGGACTTGAGACCTTTGTCGAAAATTCTTCGCTTCACTGTGCACGCTGAAGCGTTCACACCTGCCTCTTTCCAATCGTGAGTAAGCTTGGCACTGGAAGTAACCCAATCCTTGAGTTCAAACCTTACTCAGAAGCTATCTTGGTGTTCATTTGAAGCTCTCCTGAATCCAGAAGACTTCTTCACATGAGTGGGACCAATCTTTTTAAAGTCATTTATGATCCTAAAGATGGTGCTTCTTGATGGAATACCATTAGTAACTATCTCATTTCAGATACATTGCTACAAAGCATCAATGCATGCTGGCTTTTCTTTGTAAGAACCATTTCTGGAATTGAAAAAGATTTATCCATTTATTTTTACTTAAAAAATATTACGAAATAGATTATAATTAAACATCATTCATTTAACCAATATTTATCCTCATTTTCCTACAGGGACTGAAACTCACCCTTTACAGGAATGGCACCAGAGCGCAATTTTGACTGCAGCGAATAAAGGCAGTTTTTCTTATTTTTGAAATGCTCTTTTTAATAAACTGCAATAATTTAAATATTATAATAATTATTCCTATAACGTAAATTTTAAAAACGAATGAAAATAAAGATATATATTAGTCTCAAAACTGTTGGGCAACAAGGCAGTAAAGCCCAGCGATACAATCAGTACAGACTTATGCACCCGAGAACGGACACAGGGGAAGAGGTTATTGGGGCAAACAAATCGACCAGGTTTCCTGAAAGCCTGGTTCTTGCAACCTGCGGGCGTTAAAGGGCGTTGCTTATAGAGGTTCCAAAACCTCTTTTCTGTCATGGCATGAGGTAGCTAGGCAGGTCCTTAAGCCTAGACAGAGGGTTGGGGGGATAGTTGTAGGGAAAAAGGAATGCTGAAAGGAAGAAGGAAGCGCACCAACAACTTTCTCAGGCTCCGCCAGAGTTCAATTCAACCCTGTGACGGGGCGTCCCTAATTTGCACTCAGGCTGGGAGGGCATGCAGCTCATCCAAGTCCCAAGTGTATCAGGCTACACTGGGTAACCCCCCTGCGGAAAAAAAGCGAATTGCTCTGGGTGGTTGCTTAGCCTTCAAGAGCAACCAGTTTCCCACAAAGTGGAGTCTGTGCATATCGATGCCACCCAACCTATCTACTCCATCTACCAAAAGCTCTTGCTAGCCGAGTGGATACGGCGTTGGTCTGTCAACGTCGCGGTACATGGTTCGATCGCGGCAAGAGCGAACACGAACGTCAGCGCATGTAGAGATCTGGCTACTACTTGGTGGAAGCGCTGTGCTCAGCCCAGTACTGGGGCGGGTAAACCTTACACTTCTCATCACACATACAGCTAATTAAATGCTGTTCTTTCCTCTCCCATCTTCGCAGCACAACACACACACTTTCTGTTTCAAGATATCCTGCTGATGGGTATCTATATACACATACCTCTGATGCGGAACAGGTCCTCATGAACGGCATTTGGTGTCAAAACATAATACTTCCTGGCAACTCTACCTAAAGAGGACCGGTCCCTGGTGTCTTCGGGCTCACCAGCGATTGTCATACTGACCTTCATGTCCATTTCATTATCAGGTCTGGATAAAGGCAGGTTAGCAAACCACTCCACCCACCTCACACAAAAAATAGTTAAGGAAAGATTGTTATATTTATTTCATCAAAGAAAACCAAAACTGGAACTCTTGGAGCTAAGTGGATAAGGCACTGGATTCCCAAGTTTGGGTACTCAGGTTTGATTCCCAGCAAAAGTGGCCCCAGAAACTTTTGTATGCTGTAGGGAATTGCAGTGTTGCCCCCAAGTCTCTCACATTATGTATAGTCAGTTCCATCCATCTGCATTATCATACACAGCTAATTACATGTCCTGACCTTCACCCACATATCTCTAAAAATCCACTCAAGATTTGGCAGTCCACACTACACTGATGTGGAATGGGTGGCTCTGCTTTGAGCCATATTAGAGTTCCAAATGTTCACTGGCTGGCGCCAAACACAGTACTACCCTTCTTCCCTCTTTTCCTCCACCTCAATGAGGCCTAGCCAGTGTTTGCAGGCTGATCTTTAGGTTGGTTTCGTTATATGGTTGGGGGCTCCTGCTCATATGAAAGGATTGGGTAACATCAATAAAAAAAAAAAAATTAAATTCCTACCTCATCATGACTTCGTGTAGCTGAAAATGTAGAATCGCATTTGAGGACATCGGATCTAAGTGAATGTGTTTCTTCAGAACAATGGATGCCTGAAGCTCTGACACCAACTTGAGAAGATATGGAATCATCAATGTTCACTTCATTTGGGCCATGTGAGTTTAGGGAAGACATGAGGCCAGATAATGAAGAATAGTCAATTGCTTCTTCATCATCAACCTATGGTGAAAATAAACATCACAACCATAGTATACAAGCTAGAATGGGCTAATACCCCCTACTGAAGGGCCCATGAGACCAGCTCCTACCTGACTTGGCTAGGCCTACCCACCCTCGAGATGGAGGAGGAGCCAGCCACGCTTGGAGGCCCCATGGAAGGTGCATCCTCTCTGCGCCTTTAAGTCAGGGGCGTGTCTCTTTATGAGGATCCTGTCTGAGAGGGGATTTAGGATCAGGGCTATTCCCTGCTGAGCCACTGACCTCTCCTGTGGACTTTTACCATCTGGGATGAGAGCACCTTAGGGTCCTCACTCATCGTGGCAGAGGCCTCATTTTGTCTATCCCCTTTCAAGATGTGTGGAGGGCCCTGATCTAGTACTTCATAGGGACTTGACCTATTTCAATGGAAAGATGCAGGGAACTGGCCACTGTCACCCAAGGTCACAATTTGTGGCTCAAGAATGAAGACAGAGCCCAATGAAGTCTGCAAAAAGAACCCATGTTTCTGGTCCTTGAAAAAGCAAAGATGGAAGGGGCAATGTTACCACAGTGTCACCAGGGGAGGAGGGCTCATTTGAAGGTGGTACAGGGCCAGCCCCTTTACAAGACTCTAGGAAAGTGGGAATTGCCCTCTCCTTTGTAGGCCCTGTAGCGGGCTGAAAATCTAGACTCTAACCCGTCGATCCAACCCGCTTCCTACACTAATTCGGACGTGAGAAATCGAGGGAGAAATGAAATGGATGGTATGTACAGTCCTTTACTTTCCAAAAATATGGGGTAAATATTTACAAGAGATAGGGGTGAGTAAATTTGAGATCTCGTAAAAATAATCCTACTTAGAAAGCCAATCTTATTTATGAATGCTAGCAAAAAGATTTATACAAAAATTTGATCCTATTACCAAACAAAATCCTATATCTAAACAAAATCGAACAATACAGAAGAGGCCTATTACCACACTGGTTCTGAAACCATTCTAAATCATACAAGGAGGCCTAGTAACCACACTTGTATTTAACAATACAACAAAGGCCTCACGTTTTACCCCTGGGGGAAATCCTGCCAGCTGCCACTCGAGTGTTCACAAAAAAAAAGAGAAGCTAGGTCTTATCAAAAAAAAAAGTTTGCTGCCTCCAAGGTTGATATAATGTTAAGTGATCTTGTCACAGTATTGATTGAGGCTTTATAAAAAAAAAAAAAATCTTCCAAATGGGACATACAATAAATTCAATTTGTACTACCCAAATCGTAGAATGCCAGCCAATTTACAAAAGGAAGGTAATATTTATCTATTTTAATAGAGTGGCTTTTTCTAAAAAGAATTTTATTAGCCCCTTTGAAAGAACTAAGGCTGGTGGGATGGGATCCACCACCACTACTAAAGGCAATGCCTCCTTGCCCCCTCCAACAATGAGGTGGGTCAAGGCTGTGGTTCATCGGACATATTTCACTATTTCCTGTTGTAGCCATAGTTAGTAATTAATGAAAATAGAATGCATGGAAGAAGGATACTATTGACTACAAATACCTTGGGTAGCCATAATAAAAGTAAATAAAATTAATTATATAAGGAGATCAGAACCAGAGGGGGCAACTGACAAAGTTGCCAATTTCGTGTTTATGACATCATCTTATGTATCAACCTTTCGTCTGTCTTGTGAAATTTTCTCGACAAAATTCGCTCTTATTACACAAATTCATAAAGGTTTAAGTGTATGTATGTATCCTGCCTGAACGCGCACATTTAAGCACATTTATTCCCACATTTAAGCCAATCGGGAGGCCTTTGTTTCTTTACACGTTTCCATTAGTTAACTTCATCTGATTGAGCTGCTAGCATTTAAATATGTTATTCCTGATTTTTACCTATTAAATTGCTCAATTACCCTTTGAATTATGAATGATAGTGATGAAATAAATGCAAACCGTTCTCGTAAACGTGTTAAAGATACAAATAAGTGGACAAAAATAGACAAAAAGAAAGAGATAGTGGAACATCTTATATTAGTAGATCTCCCCTAAAAACTGTGCCTGACAAATGGGAATGACATGTGCTTGTGTTTTAAAGTGTTTTGAGAAGGTAGGACTTGAAAATAAATTAATCTTTAAAAATTAGGGGGAGAAATAGGAAATTACAATGCTCAAACCCAGTATCTAAATAACAGAATCAGTGTTTCCGATGTTAAAAGAAGTGTTGTGAAAGACAGAAAAAGCAGATGTTCAAAATCACTCACTTATACTGTTATGGTATACAGAATAGTAATTAAAGTATGCCTGAAAGCCTTTTTAAAAATGCATACCCAAATGGAGTAAAGATTAAAGCAGAAATATTGAAGGATCTAAAGGATTTATGCAGGTTTGTCCCCCAATCATATAAAGCTTTCTATGAAGAAATTTTTAGAAAACAAGAAACTGAAGAAAGAAACCTAGATGATGAAGATGTTGTATGGTCTGATGATGACTCTTAATTATACCTCTTACAAAAATTAGAAAAGGTATGCTAAATAATTATTTTTAATTTATACCTGATCCCATCCCCATCTGGTTAAAATATTTACCAAAATTTATTGCCATTCAGCCTGGAAAAAGTTCTGCAATGCCTGAATATTAAAATGCAAAATGATTCATATTGGAAATAAGTTTAGATACTGTGAATATAATGGTGGATTCACTAAACAATAAATATCTGAATTGCATTTTATTTTTCTTTACAAATAATAAGTAAACATTAAGATTGCATTTTATTAAATGAAAACCATTTTTACATGAGCCAATAACAAGAAAAAAGTCTGCAAACTTAAAGCTTGATTTTCTCAAAAACTTACCTACTGTCAGTTACGCCTCTCTGGTTCTGAATTCCTCATATAATAATAAATAATAATGATATTATATAATAATAATAATACCCAGTAATAGTAATCATCATCACTAATTATAATTTAAGAAGGGGATTTTTTTGAGTATTTAAATAATAATTTCATCTTAGTTTGGTTATGAGTTATGTTTTTTTTATCAAAGTTATTTCTAATAATTCTTTTATAATATCAAAAAACAAAATCCTGAAGTTCAGAAATAAATAAGTATTTAAATTTTGTGCATTTTCTAAAACCTAAAGAATTACAAATGGTGAAGTTCAGAAAATTTATTTTTATATATCTTCCATTCTTCTATTCTATAACTCTATATTTTAACAACGTGATATTTTAAAAGGGGTAAAATTTAGTTTCGAGTTCCTTTTTAAAATTATTATAATTGACAAAGTTCAGAAAATTTATAAAAATTTAACCATTTCTGCTTTTTAAAAATTTTAATCTTAGGAGCGAAGCGCAAGCTCCTCCCATAGGGGGGGGGGGAGTGACGAAGCCATTGACTGGTATATAATAATTATAATACTAATAATAATGATTCTTTTTATTGTGGTAGCCCATCTGCCGACTGCCTATTTCGACATAAGTTGCCATACACAACACAGCCTACTACTAGGGTATATTAAAAAACAAATAAAAAATAACAATATATAACTAACAAATAAAGATAAAAAAGGACAAGGGCTAAAAAATAACAAAAAAACCAAAAGGACAAGAAGGAAGCATGCCTCCCCTCGGCGCAGGAACATGTGCCTACAAAAAGGGTCAAATAAAGTGGAGGAGGCCAGCCTCCTCCAAAAGGTTGTAAAGTCCACAAGTCAGTCTGCATGAACCCATCCCAAGTACAAGGGACAAGCGGTAGCGACCTCACTCATCCCGGTACTGAGACAGGTAACGTACATGAAGATCACCCAGACTGGGATATTCAATGAGAATGTGCCAAACAGTCTGGGAGACAATGCAGTCATCACAGTAAGACGCAGACGAGCGCTCATTCAAATGGCTGGGGTCGGCGAGTGTGTCCAATTCGGAGACGACAGAAAGCAACCTGAAACTGGCCCAGCATTGGGGGGTAGGTCCATGGGAACATTCACGGCACAATGGAACGCAACTCTTTGGCACCTGCAACAGCGTGCAAATTCCCCGCAATTCCTAAATGTCCAGGAACCCAGCAGAAGATAACCTTGACATCCGCCCGGATCAAATTGGAAGCCCAGTTTCCATTTGGCTTACTCAAAGAATAATTCGCTTGAGCCATCACATGGACAAGTAGGAATAATTACACACAATTTTTAAAGGTCTATGGGTGAAGCCTTAAGGCTTATGGAATAAGCCCGGGTGTGACATGACATATAGGGGCCTGCAGTAAATACAAAAGGATAAGGATAATTTCTCTCAATTCTAACACTTTTTCTTTGTATTAACACAAGCTAATATTCAATGGGTATGGTGGGAATGATTATGGTAGAAGGTTTAAATACTTAGTTATGGACTATTACCATCTAAACTATGTATACACTTTCAAGCTTCTACTCTTGCATCTATTTATAAGATTTCAATCTTTCAGATACCAGCACAAGTCCAACCTTTCTTAACAATTTTTGTGTATACTATTATAAAAATAGGCAGATTTTGTATATACCATTATAAAACTAAGCAGATTTTTGTGTATACTATTTTAAAACTAGGCAGATTTTTGTGTATACTATTATAAAACTAAGCAGATTTTTGTGTATACTATTATAAAACTAGGCAGATTTTTGTGTATACTATTAGAAAACTAGGCAGATTTTTGTGTATACTATATATTATAAAACTAAGCAAATGTTTATGTATACATTATAAAACAGCAAATTTTCTCTATACTATTATAAAACTAAGCAAATTTTTGTATATACTATTATAAAACAGCTAATTTTCTGTATACTATTATAAAATTAAGCAAATTTTTGTATATACTATTATAAAACAGCAAATTTTATGTATACTATTATAAAACTAAGCAAATTAAAAGGCACAGGTAAAATATCACAAAAAGCCAAGAGCCAAATTATGTTAAGTACTTGACAAGTGAGAAGTTGATGCCAACCACTGTCATCTTTATTCTCAAAGATGTCTTTAAGGTATGAAAACTGCAATAAGACATCTCAGCTTAAAGAGATACTTATTTTTCCACCACACTAGAGTAGGAAAGTCTCTGAGGCAATTAGAGCATTAGTGAAAACTAAGGGTTTGAGTGTGGAATGCACAATGAAGCTGCATGAGTGTAGCAGTAATAATGTTGTTGGTGTATGGGAATGAGACTATGGTATGGAAGGAAAGATCATGAGTGAGAGCAATGAAGGAAGAGATGCTTGGTGGTTGAAAAGTAAATAGATTAGGGCATAAGTATGTGAAGAGGAGTTCATGGTGCAAAAGAAGGATCTGAATGAGGTTGTGATGGAACTTGTTCAAAGGTGGTATGGGAATAAACTTGTAAAGAGAATACACAAGTGTGTAAGGGTATGAGGGGGATGGGGAGAACCTGTGTAAAAGGTGGGTTGATTGGGTGAATGAATCTTGAGGAAAGAAATGGCTGAGAAGGAAGCGGATGAAATTGCGTATGGATGGGGTATGCATTGGGCCTTATGTCCAGGGATGAACCCTGAGATGCTACCATACATAGCATGGTGGCACCCCATCACTATGCAGGGCCAATTCAACATGGACAAAATGAATGGTGACATTGTGGGATGGGCGGGTACTTTTAGTGGCAATAAAGTGTGCTGACTCCACTTGTCTATTTGGAAGATCTTTTGGTCTTCCACATAGCTGAGTGGTCTAAGGCTTGGTTTAATTGAAATCAAAGTGGTTGCTCGCTGCCTCAGTGTGCTTGGTTCAAATCCCACCTCAGTACGGAACTTTTTGAATTAGGAAATCACTTTTTCCAAAGAAAAATTATCCTGTTTTTTTTTTGTTTCTTGCATTATGCTGGATGGATATATATATATATATATATATATATATATATATATATATATATATATATATATATATATTATAAGAGAAAGAGAAATTTGACGCAAATGAGCAATGAGACAAGAAACCTGAGGGTTTTTTTTAGAGGTAAGAGAAAGGGACATTAGAAGAACACTAGAATCAAAGAGAGCCGAGGGAAGCATAATGAAGGCAATCTCCAATTTAATCACGCCTCTCTATTGTAAATATTATTGTATTTTTTTGTAAGTAAAGGACTGTATATACAATCCGTTTCATTCTCCTCAATTTCTCATGTCTGAATTAGTGTAGGAAGCGGGTTGGAACAATTGGGATTAGAGCATAGATTTTCGGGCCGCTACATTTGGTGCCTGAATAGGGACGTGAGATCTCGAAACTGGGAGTATTGTTAGGATTGGATTGCAGTCCACACCCAATTAGAGTGACAGGTAGTTGGTTGAATTTCTCCTCCGCCTATCATCTTGTACTAACTCAGGAACAATGGCTTCAGCTGAAAGTTTGAATGAAGAAGTAGTGCAATTGAGGCTGGAGATGAGGAAGAAAGAAGAGGAGTGCGAAATGTTGCGGGAAGTGATTGAGGGAATGAGGAATGAGATAAACGGGATGAATGAAAAGACTGATAGGATGAAGAAGGAAATGGGAGACTGACAGGATCAGACTGACCAACGGATGCAGGACTTATATAATATGATGACAGGGGCTGGACTAGCCCCAGGACCTACAACCCTGAACACTGCTCTGACTGAAGGGACTCAGCTGAATGGAATGGATGAGAGTGTGATTGAGTCTAGGGAAGATACTGTGAGTGGTAGGAAAGAGGGTGAATGGAAGAGAGTGGAAGGTAAGAGAGGAAGAAAGCATGGTTCTAAGGGTAAGGATAGGAGGGCGAGAGGAAAGAGTGTGGATTCGCTATACTCAGATGAGGGAGAGTGACAATATGATTGGAATGAGTGAGACCGAGAGTAGCTCTTCAGAGAGTGAAGTGAATGTGGGGAAAGGAATTTTAATTAGGGAAGTGCCTAAGATCGATAAGTTTAGATTGCATGGGGGAAAGAGTATGGATGAGTTCTTCAAGGATTTTGAGCGGTACTGCAAGCTCAAGTACCCGCAGAACAAGGGTCACTGGGTGAATGTTCTGGGAGATTGTTTGGATGGGAAAGTGTCGGAGTTCTTTCGAGTGATAACGAGTGTGGGTGAGCCGAAGTACGATGTAGTGAAGAAGCGGATGATTGGACAGGTGAAACGAATGAAAGAGAGCATGAAATATAAGAGTGAATGAATTTGAGAAGGCGCAAAAACGAAGGGGTGAATATATATGCACATAGGCTTGAGACTAAGGCAAGAACGAGGTATGGCGATGATGGAATGAATGAGTGTTAACCACTGATGAGGAAGTTTCTGGACACGATCCCGCGAAAGATGAGTGAATGACTGAGTGGAAAGAGAAAGGAGAGAATGAGGCTAACAGGTAAACGGTTGATGTGGGAGGATGTGTTGGAGCTGTTGGAAGATGGACGATTTGATGATGAAAGCGATCTAGAAGAGGATGGATGGTACAGTGTGAATGTCGGGCATAATAAGCCCTGATCTTTCCTCAACCCCAGCAGTTTGTCAGCTACAGGGATGCCCTGAAGGCTGCACCAGCTGGAGTGATGTTGAGCTTCCTGGGCCGGCAGAATGGATGGGTAAATGGAGGGTGGTCAAATGGAAGGGGACAGATGAATGTCAAGCGTGGAAACGGGTATATGAGGGAACAACCGAGTTATATCCCAGCGAATGAGAGGTAGAATGGAGTGAAAAGGAGTGTGGAATGTCGTAGGTTTGGACGAAAGGGACATGTGTTGGCTGAATGCAGGTGGATGTCTGGAGCATGTTTTGCATGTGGAAAGAAGGGGCATATGGTGAAAAATTGTCAGGAAAGTGTGAAGGAATGTTTCAAGTGTAAAGAAAAGGGCCATTTGAAGAAAGACTGTCCGAAGTTGAATGGTGGAGTGACTGCTAGAGGGGATATGAATTATGCTAGTGGTAACTGTGGAAAGGCTGGTCATTATGCGAGAATGTGCCATGATCAGAGAAATGTATGTAGCTATTGTGCAATGGAAGGACATTCAAGTGAAAAGTGTTGGATAAGATTGAGAGTGCAAGGTGTGAATGGAAAGACTGAGTCAGGAAACTGAAATGTGAGAGGGTACCTGGTGAAGTATCCTCTGGGGGTGTGAGTGTGAAAGATGTGTTGGTAAGTATGTCTAGTGTGAAAGTGCTGTCAGGAAGTATGAGTGTCTGAGTGTGAAGGTGGGATTGAATGGGATTGATGTTTGGCTTTAATAGATTCTGGATGCAAGACGAGCTTGGTGTATAAGGATGTATATGATAAGGTGAGTGATAAAGCCCTCCTGTCTGAGTGTAAGGGTAGTTTGGTAGGTATTGGTAGTATGAAGTGCCTGTGATTGGAATGATAAAGGTCAGTTGTTCAAATGCATGGCATGTTGATGAATGAGTGTGAATTCTCTGTGATTGATAAGGTGAGTAGTGAGTATGGTGTGATTTTGGGGTAAGATTTTATGAAAATGAATGGTATGGTTGTGCATCCTTCACTTGATGAGATTGAAAGAAGAATTGATAAGAATGGAGTGTATAGATTGTATGTAGGGGAAGATAGTAGTCTTTTGAGGAGTGTATTTACTGGTATTGAGGTGACTGCAATGGAGAGTGTAAGGCTTGTGAAGGGCGAAAGGGCGTCTGTTAGATTGAGTTGGAGTAAGGATTTGAACTTGGATATGAGTAAGGATGAAGTGTTATTATAAGGTGGTGTGTGTTGCTTGTGTATTTGATGGTTTGTTGAGAATGAGTGATCCTTTTGTATGTGTGCAGGTGGACCCTGGAGTGAAAGGGCAGATGAGAGGAATCCAAGTCCACCTCCGGTAATACACGCTCAGCTGCGGATGCATAAAACTCACATCCGTAGTCGAGCTTCGAACGAACAAAGGATCAATAAAAAAGTAAGGCAGTTTTCCTATCAGCACCCCAGGCGCTTCACGGAACGGAGAATATCCATGGCGCGGGTACAAGAGACCCTAAGGCTGCGAATATGAGCCTCCCAAGTGAGGCATGGTCAAATACAAGACCAATGAAACCGTGCGAGTCCACCACTTCCAAGCGCACCCCATTGAGAAATAAATCTAGGTCAAGGTGGAGGCGTGGATGGTGGCAGAAGTGCACCACCTTACTCTTGTCAAAGAAAACCGAAGCCTGTGCGCTTCGGCATAGCGAGAGACGTGGTTCAATGCCTGTTGGAGTCGACACTCCAGAATTGGCATCTGGGCCGCGCCAAAAGAGATTGAAAGGTCGTGCATGTAGAGGGTAGAGAGAACATCTTGCAGCAGCACCGAGGTGATGCCGTTGATGCTCAGGGCAAAGAGTGTGACACTGAGGACATTTCCTTGCGGGACACCCTCTTCCTGCTCCATTGGGCCAGAGAGGGCTCGCCCCACCCGTACGCAGAATCAACGATCTCGCAAAAATTTATATATAAAGATTGGGAAGCATACCCTCACCACAATCGTGTGGGGAGTCTCCATGATAACATATCGCCATGCGGTATCATAGTCCTTCTCCATATCGAAAAACAACGTGACGTAGTGCTGTCTACGAAGGAAGGCCTCGCAGATGGCATTTTCCAGTCGGAGCAGAGCATCCGACGTGGACTGGACCTTGCAGTAGCCGCACTGTGCAGAAGACAGATGGCCTCCACTGCCCAGAAAAAAGGCTAATCTAACATTTACCAAATTCTACATCAACTTGCACATGCACGAGGTTAGATAGACTGGGCAGAAACCGGCCGGGGTAGAGTGATCTTTTCCCTGGATTGCGAAAAGCGAGCACAGTAGCGATTCGCCAGAAATCTGGGAGGAGACCCTTTACCATATCCAGTTGAATAAATCTAACAGAAAATCCATGCCTCGCTAACCCAGGTGTCGAAGCAAGTCGTACGGGACATCGTCCAGACAACGGGCGGTGTCCGCACACGAAGCAAAAGCGGAACGCAACTCACCCAGAGTAAACCTGTCATTGAAGGGTTCTGCACATCTGGAGGTAAAGTCCAGTCAGCGGCTTTCCGCGACATCATGCGCGCATTGAATGCTGGCGGAGCAGCATCCCGGCAAGGGAATGTGGTCGCGAAGGATTCTGCCACGAACGCGGGCTCAGTGATATCGGTCCCATTCTCCTGGAGAATCGGAGGGGGTCCTACGAGAACTTGTCCCTAATCCTTTTGACTCGCTTCCACACCTCTGTTAGATGGGTCTTTCCGTTAAGTGGAGACACGTATGTCCGCGCCAAGAAGAGCGGCGGGCGTGCTTCGAAATATACCGGAACCTAGCCTGATGAAATTCAACGGCAGTGAACTCGTTCGGGCGGCGCTTATACCGCATGTATGCATAACGCTTCTTTTTGATGGCCGTCTCACACTCTGCCTACTACCACGTGAGTGGTCTGCGTGCAAAATGGCCAGACCTTCTAGGAAGGGTAGTTAGGCCCGCGGCGATGAGGATGCCGTAGAAGAACTCAATAACCTCATCTACCGACCTAAACTCCTTGAATGAGATAGAGAATTCAATCATTTCCTGAAATGCAGACCACCGCACCCGCGCTAAGCACCACCGGGGCTGGCTCTCAGGCGGCATCAGCCCATCAAATGATATTTGAATGGGAAAGTGATACAACCATGGAGGTTATCGACCACCCCTCAATCAAAATCAAGCTTTGCATCTGGAGAGCACAAGATAGATCGAAGCAGGAAAATGAAGCGGTTCTCGGGCAGTGATGCATAAACTCATCCACCTTTAGGACACCCATCTCAAGCTTGTCAATCAGTTCGCCAGTAGCAGTAGCTGCACAGCTACTGCTTGAAAGAAGTTAACTAAAGTGAAGAGAAGAACGGAGACATCATGCCGGTTGTAAATCGCACATCCTCCCCTGCAGCCCCCATTCCCTGGTGGTGGGGTCGCAAAACCCTTATACCCTGTGAGGGTGGGCAGGGGCATGCGTCCAGAATGGTCTCCTGCAAAACGATTGTTTGCTAACGCGGAACCAGATGGGAGACGAGCCTCCGCAACTCCTCCCAGTTGGCCCGGAGTCCGTGGCAATTCCACTAAAGGAATATGACCTCCAGGCCTAGTTCGCAGGAGACGCGGGGGCCCTCTTCGAAGGGAAGTCCCTCAAGGGAATGGCCGTACGCTTCGCGGAGGCAGAAATTCGTACGCTGTTGGCCGGATTTATCGAGGGAGGTTGGGCTCGCCATGCGAGTCTTTTCCTCTCACCGAGCGGGGGTGCTTCGGAGGCGGTGGTCCCTCCTTTGCAGGACCCACAGTCTCCGAGCCACCTAGCTTACCATTGGGTGTGGGCGAAGGAGCCGAAGCTCCTTTAGTGCTGTCCCCCCTTATGGGGGGCAGCTTTAAGAACCCCAGAAGATGGCCTGGCGACCAACTGCAGGGGTGTTGCCTACTGTGAGTCTAAGGACTCGGTGGAGGCCGTTTCGCCTAATGTGAAACCGTCACGCTGGGAAAAGGGTGGGAGCCCTGGTTTTAGTCAGGGCTGGCTGTGAACCCTTTGTGCCGCCAGCTTTACAAGGGAAGCGCCTGGGGTGGGTAGAACCGGCAGAAGGGTTCGGAATGGGCGGGGAAACGCTCGTGCTCGTAGGCCTGAAAGGGACAGGAGCAGAGGGTGTTTTTCTAAACATTGAGTCATCGCTGGGTGTGCTAGGACCAAGTCCTTAGCCTCACGAAATGAGAGACGATCCTTCCCAGGGAGATACGCACCACATTGCTACCAAGCAGAGTTCAACTCTCCAGAATTGACATACTTGGCCACACACGATTTGGACTTATCGTGTGCGGCCTTGGAGCAAATTACACAGATTTCTGGTAACCCTGACTTTGCACATTGACAGGAGCGATTAGTATGGCCGACGCGGTGACAGTAATAGCACCTCCGCGGCAGTGGCATAAATGCCTTCACGCGGTAGTTATACCAACCGGCACGCACCGACTCGTGGAGCTTGTCGCAGTCGAACATGATGAAGAGTGTAGGGGTGGGTCTCGAGGCCCCTCCCAGTTTTCTCATCACACGTTCGACCTTGACTGCCCCATGCTCGGCCAGCTATAAGGTGATGTCCTCTATGGAGTAATCCACGAGTTCCCTCACATAAACTACTCCTTTTACGAACTTCATGGTAGAGTGGGGCGGCATACTCACAGGCGTGCCATCAAGTGTCCGAAGGGCACTAATCATGGCTGCCTCAGAGGGATTCGACGCATTCGCCAAAAGGCTGCCGTTCGAGAAACGGGTCACCTTCGACTCTCTACCAATCGCACTAGCTAAAGCTCTCCTCTGATGGATCATGTTGCCCTTAGCCAACATGGTGCCATCAGTGGAGCAAATTACCATGAAGTGTTTGAAGTCAGCGGGCTCGAAAACGCCGGGTAGTCTCTGAATGAGGGGCCCCGATGTAATCGAGGCTCCGCTCTGCGCACTAGCACTTTTGGTCTTAGTCAGGGACTCTGCATCCGGGGGGGAGGGGCAGAGGGGCTGGACGTGACGATCTTGGCTTGAGCGTTTACCGAAGTGGCAGCAGACCCATCTATCCCTGCAGCCCCTGTGAATGTAGAGGAGCCCCCCCCCCTGTCTTTTTCTTGTTTGTTTTTTTCTTTTTATGAGAGACTGGGGAATGAACCAGCTTTTCCCCTCCACCGTCAGGAGCCCCCAGGCCAGATGGACCGGCCTCAGCAAGGTTCTTCTCTGAGATCGAGAAGGTCCTGGCGGTCGCAGGGGCACCAGTTGGAGGAGGAGATCCCTTTCCTCCTTGTACTGTCTTGGAGTCCCAGAACCGTTTGAGGACCTTGCATAGGGGCGGACTCGGGTTCAGTGCTTGGTGCCGAGCCCGGATTCGCCCTCATGGAAGGCCCTACCGTCTGAGGCTAGGTTGCCTCAAGGACCATGTCTATCTTGGGGGGGGGTGCTCCATTTGGCCATCCCCCCAGGACATCACAGGTCCCATTGACAGTGGTGTCACGAGTCTGTATGGGAAGGCACAGGCCTTGCACCCCGCTAAGGTCAGTATCTGAGCTAGCATGTCTCTGGAGGGAATCGGCTGATGGGCCCTGTCTTCCCTCTCCCCCCCTAAGGGGGTTTGCCCTACCAAGCCACTTCAACGGGGAGTGGCTGGTCATGGGCTGCCTGCTGGCTTTCTAGGCAGTCCCCTGGGAAAATAAAGGTGGGGCTGCCACTGGTAAGATGGAGTCACATAATGGTTAAACCAAAGAAGGGGGTGAGGGGGAGCCCACTGCACCTAAAGGCAATGAAGAAGAGTAAACCTCCTCTCCAGTCAAAGAGTTTTGGAGGTTTCCCTGTGAAAGCTGCCCGAGGGCGGCTCCGACGGTGGATGGGGAGAAATTAAGGGGAGATTTTTTTTTATTTCATCATTGGGCATGGTGACCTTATTATTTTCATGGGATGCAGATGCTAATCACCCCTCACAGTAGCCCACTCTGCATGGGGTGCGTACGGGGTTGGCAGAGCCAGGTGCTGACATTTTAGCACACCCCTCCCACCTGGTGACCTGGCAGCACTTCGGCATGGCGGCTCCACCTTGGACACAACATAAAAAGATAGATAGTGAAGTGAGAAGGAAAAGGGATGTGAGGAAGGTATGGGTGGGGATGAAGCAGGTTGTTAAAAACCCACCATCCCAAACCGGAGCTCAGGAGTTAGAGAACATTGTCCCATCTCCCTTCAGCCCCGATCCGGGATAGTTGGCTGAAAGGAGAAGAGGTGAAGCTAGGGCCGGACAGGGTGCAGAGTCCCATCAGCACAGTGGCCAGGAAGGCAAATCATCATGCCCCTCACAGGGTATTTATAATAAAGCATCCACAAAATTTAAGGGAAGGCATAATCCCCAATTTAACCCACAATGCAGATCAAATCCAACAAATATGCACTCTCATCACCAAATATAAATATGCTAACAATTAATTACAAGACAAACAGTACCTAACTCTGATGATAAAAAAAAATCACATATATCCAATCCCCACCCACAACTGAATCACTCCTCACCAGACAACAAAATACCCAGCCCAAATGAACATCGGAATCTGGTTATGACCCATTGTTCTAAAATCAGATAATTACCCACTAACCACAATAGAAAACAAAATCCTACCCAAACAACACACTCCAACTTACAAAATACCACACCGACCATACATTCCAACCCACAAAATACCACATAGACCATACACTCCAACACACAAATACCATCCACTCTTTCAGAAACTCACAAGGCCCAGACCACATTTCAAACTTCCACTTAAATCATTTTGGCCCCATAGCCATATCTGCACTCACAAATCTTCAACCACTTCTGTTCACACACCATAACCCCCTTCCCCACATTTAGAAGCACACAGATTGTTCTTATCCTTAAAACAAACAAACTACCATACTTATTGCATATAGACCCATCTCAATTTCTTTTTAACCAAAATAGCCTTCCTACATGTCCTTTTGCACTATCCATTCCCCTCCTCTTTGGTGTTCTATTTTTTAGACTTGCAATTCCATTCTTACCACTATCTTTCCCAGGTTTCATCTTAATTAATGAAATATTCAAAACCATTACTTTAATAACCTTGAATTCTCATATGCAGTTGGAAATTATTTTTACAAGTTCTGATACCCATTTTGAAAGGCCATGGATCTATTATAACTATTTTCATTCAATACATTATGTTAACTGCTTACTTCAAATTCACTTATAAGTAAAAATGAATTAATAGCAGTGAAATTTTCCTAGATATCTTAATGCTGAATTGCCAGAACTGGCTGAATATAAGAGTAATTATAAACAAAGATCATATATTCATTACCAAATTCTCAGGTCCTTGTGGTAAAGACTGATACTGTCCAATCTCATTTTCTTGGTGATCCTCTTCTTCACTTGAAGATCCAGCTGCAATTAATCCTATACCATTCTCAGGATAACTTATATCCTCTAATGGACTTCCTCTATGGTTTTGAGAAGGATCTGGGACTGGTGACATTTTAAAATATCAAACTTCTGAAAAGAATAACCATAATTATTTTGAGATATAGTCATCATAGTATCAAGGAAGGAAATCTGCCTATGTACACTCATACAATAGCCATTTTTAAATTAATTTGTTCCTGGCTGAGTCCTGCCTATAGGTCAGCTTCTGTGATGGCTTCACTGACTCAACATGGTTCTTCCAGAGATCCAGCACTACAAGTATCTGCAGATGGTCTTAGATGAGTGTTGGAAATGTTTTGAATATGTCAGATTTAATCTGCAGTATGGTATAAAGCAGAAATCACTCAGACATTACTTTTAAGTGGTGTGAGGTTGGGTGTGTGTGGAAACATAGAAGTAGGATCATCCATCTGACATTTTCTTTTTTTAAGAGCTCATCTGGTGACTGCCGACTTGGGCATTAGTCGCCGTATTAAAACCCTGCCTAGTACTAGGCTACTTTAAAATCAAATTAAAAAATGGCATAGTAAATAACATTCGTTGGAAAGATGTGAATGAGGATGATATCTTTTTTACTGGTTTATATAAGTTGAATGAAATGAATCAGTATTGGGCGCATCAACCTTATAATCCAGGTGTTCATTTTTTCAATGCTGCTGTTATGAACAGAGACAGGTATATGTTGATTATGAAGTTTCTGCGTTTTTCTATGGTGAATGAGGTAAACCTTTCTGTAACATTTTACGAACAATTTGTATGGAAAATGTGGATGTAGGCGAAAATATCTCTATTGATGAGGCGGCTCCATTTTCAGCAATTTATAAAGACAAAGCGTGCACGATTTGGGATCAAATTACTTGTCATGTGTAGTAGTGATAGTGATTGGAGTGGATACAACAACTTTTGTGTATACTATGGCAAAGACACAAGCAATCTTTATACTTTACCTAATGTTGATGGAGTGAATCAACTAAGTACTAGTGAAAAAGTAGTAGTTCATCTATCGAAGTCAGTTTTGGAACAAAGTCGTCATATTCATTGATAATTGGTATACAAGCGTCCGACTAGCTGACTTTTTACTTTCACAAAAAACAGTGATGACCGGGACATTGCGCACAAATAGGAGTGCCAAAAGAGCTGTGTAATGAAAAGCTTGAACGCTATGGAGCTGCTTTTGTTCACAAGGAAAATTTATTATTGGTAAAATGGGAAGACCGAAGATCCGTTCATGTATTGACCTTCAAGTATTGTGCAGACTTTGTAGAAAAAGACAAAACTTACTTTGGAGGAAATAGAGTAGTATACAAAAGGCCTAATCACATATAACAGTACAATACATATATGGGAGGGGTTGATAAAGCTGATCAATTGCTAGAACCATACGACCCAAGCCAAAAATCTCATGCTTGGTTCAAAAAACTCAGGCTGCACCTTCTCATGCGTATGATGCTAAACAATTTTATTGTGTATAGGAATATCACAAGAAAGAAAATAAGTTTCATGAAATATGTAACAATGTTTGTGGAACAAATATTAGAGGCACATAATGATGGAGCTGTTGCTTCTCGTGATAAATTTATTTCCAACAACCCTCGTAGCAGACGCAAACAAAAACTTGAAGAAGTCACACATGCTCTTGTCCCTATTCAGCCTCTACCTGGAAGCAGAAACCTACATCTGAAGAAGAGATGTAGGATTTGTTACCCAGAAGTAAAAAGACAAACAAGAAAATGTTGTAGTGGATCTCCAGAAAAACCTGGTTTATGTAGTGTTGAACACTTCAAAATGTGGCACCGCAAAGAGGGCTCTTCTAAATAGGTATGTAATGAATAAAATTAATTTATATGTAAGTTTTACTTAATCATTTATCAAGTAAAAACAGAAATATCCGCCAAAATAGCAAAAATAAAAAAGTTGACCATAAAATAATGAAAATAAAAAAAAGTTTTTCGGCCTTATTGCGCAGGAGGAAGATCGTACAGAATGGGTTAAAAGAGGATGCTAAAAAAAAAATAAAACAAAAAAGGCAATAAGCAGGAAGCAAGCTCCTGCGTCGGGGAGAGTTCCACCTCCCCCCCCGGTGAGGAACGTGCAACCTACTAAAATAACAAAAAAACAACTAGTTAAATAAAAGGGAGAAGGCCAGCCTCCCCCCAAAGGTCTATAAGTACACCAGTCAATGTGCACAAACTAGTCCCAAGTACAAGGGACAGGCGGTAGCGCCCCCGCCCATCACAGTACTGGGACAGCTAACATGCGCAGAGATCGCCCAGCCTGGGACATTCAACAAGAATATGCCGAACAGTCTGGGGAACAACACAGTCTTCACAGTAGGGCGCTGGTGAGCGCTCCATCAAATGGCGGTGCATCTCACGAGTGTGTCCAATTGAGAGATTACAGAAAGCAACCTGAAGTTCCCTTCGACCATCTCCCATCTTCTTTGCCAAGCAGCCCAAAGAGCTGCCCGTATTCCTGCCATGTAGTCGGTGTGAGGAAGAGCGAAACGCTGGTCTGGTTGCAGAGTCCTTGCAGACTCTTTGGCGCCCTCATTCCCTGCAATTCCTACATGTCTAAGGAACCCAGCAGAAGATAATCGTGACATCCACCAGGCTTGCCAAAACCGTGGCATCACGAATATCACAAACCAGGGGTTGGAGAGATTCCAATGCCCCGAGAGCACTCAGGGTGCTTTGAGTCGCTATAGATCACAATCCAGTCTCCGAACCAGGCAAATCGCGTAATCTCTCGTACCGAGTGGTGTATTGCCACCAGCTCTGCTGTGAAGACAGATGCAGCACTTGGCAGAGCCCCGCTGATTCAAACAGAAGGGATACGGTGGGGAATCCATCCGTATACACTGGCACGGTCCCGTGTGACACGAGGTGTGGTCGCAAAAGGTCAAACGCAATACTCGCAGCGGTGTAGAAGCTTTGGGAGCAGAGGAGTGGCAACAAATAGCCAAAGGTGGTACCCTCCAGCGTGGCATCCTGGGCAGAACCAGGGAGGCCACCGGCCCGAAAGATATACCTAGATCTCAAAGGAGTTTCCTAGCCCTAAACCCAAAGGGCTTGGGGTATGACTGGCATCTCCCGGTGGCATAGGCACTGTCAAAATCAGCTGCGGATGCAGTGAGAGCTGTTGGCGACTGAGGGAGGTGCCGGGCTCGCACATACAGGCAAATAATGCAGTGTGCACAGCGTAGAGCGAGTGGCATTGTAACAGGCCGAAAATCTAGACTAACCGCAATCAATCCAACCCGCCTCCTACAATAATTCAGATGTGAGAAATCGAAGGAGAATGAAACCGATTGTATGTACAGTCCTTTTACTTACAAAAAAAAACCAATCATATTTACAAAAATATGGGGTAAATATGCACAAAAAAAAAAATATATATAGCTATTTTCCTATATATACAATATTATCTGATGAATATCAGGCAAAATTTATATAAACAACATTTAATTAGACTATATATGCAAAAGAGATAGCTTAAGTCTAGCAACAACAAAATATCTGGCAGGGTAATATCCACCAACTGATCACACAGTAGACAAGAAATCACTAACAGGAGTCCCTACGTAAACAAGTGGCCTAAGCAGACAAGAGGACCAAAAAAGAAAAGGGCTCACGTGTTACCCAGGTGGGTATTGGGATATCTGGGCTTGTAATTGTAGTAATTTGGTCACTTCTTGTAGCTATCAAAGCCCTCTCTGTCGTGGGGGGACTTACAATCTCTCCTCGGGTATCTAAACCCTACAATCTCCGCCACTCTTTACAAATAGTGGCGATTAAGTCTACTGGTGTGGGGGTTTTTTATTTTGACAAACTTTATCATTTAGTTTGTTAGCTATATAATGATATATGAAACTAAGTCTTATAGTGGCCTGGCAAATTACAATATCAAATTTAAATAGCTGGGGGAGAGAAATTTTTTTTTTTTTTAGACAAACATGAAAATCAATTTATATTAATGTACAAAATAAACAAAAAAACAAACCCATTCCCATTCACACACACACATTCTTACAGAGGGAGGGAGAGGGTATTGGAAAAAGGGTGGGAGAATGGCCCTTCACACACACACTCACATTCGCTCCACCACACCCCTCCTTACTTAGGTCATACAACCACAGTCACTCATAATACACTCTCAATCCTTACTCACAGTACCTTTTATAATCAATTGCACCCTTCTGCACCCATTCACACTCATCTACTAGTTCATGGCTTCTTGTAGCAATCTGTTGGGGTTGTTCGTCAGTCATCCTGTCAGTTTCCTCGTCACTATTGATCATATCATCCACCATACTTTTAGCCTTCATTACCAGTTCTCCCATCTCTCGACAGAACTCCTTCATACTCTTCCGTTCAGAACCTTCACTCTTCATACCACCATTCATCAGCTCCTCACTCACAGCTCTCATCCACTCAAGGTACACTCTTGCAAAACAGACAAATCACTCGACATCCCCTCTACTCTCAGCGGCTACACCGGAAACCCCTTCAACTAGTTCCACCAGAAGCCAGAAAAGTTGGTTACCTCCTCACTCCACATCAAACTCACTTCTACCCTTACCATTCGCAAAACCAGAAAAATTAACCACACTAAGTTCACTCTGGACAAACATACAATCATTCATACTGTTCCCAGAACCAGAAAAATCGTCTACTTACACCAGCCAAATCACTCACCTATTTATGCAAACATTCAATCTCTCTCTCAAGCTCCCCTATACCAGAAAGACTGCTCAGACTTACTTTCATTCTTCCTTTCACTATTCTTTGTATGCTTTCTACTCCTCGAGGCAGGACAAGCTCTTTCCCAGACAGATCCATACTATCACATTCAATTGCATCATCATGCACTTTACCTCTCTCTCTGCAGAGTTCATACATCGGATGGCTCACCAGGTAGTCAGGAAGTTCTCTCCACCTCCTCAACCGACTATGATGAGCCCGCACTCTCTCAGTCACACCTTCATTCAAACTCTCCAAAACATACATCACACCATTCTCCCAGACTCTCATAACTATATACGGTCCTTCAAACTTCTCGCTCATCTTTGACACTTTCAACCTACCTTTAACTTCTTTTACCTTCAATACTTTTGCACCTACTTCAAATGAACAAAACCTTTCAATGGCCTCATGCCATACACACAAACAAAAGCTATCTTTCACTCGCCTTTCAAAATTCATAACAAACTGACACAGGGACATTCCAGTTGCACTATGCGCAGTCAAATTATACGCCCACAACACTCTTCCCAACCATACATCCCAGTCATTCAATGTTGTACTCATCATTCTCAACATCTCACATAAGGTCCTAATTGTACGTTTAGCCAATCCATTTAAAGACGGCACATACGGAGTCGTCCTCACATGCTCAAACACTTCACTCGCAAACTCAGGCCCATTATCACTCAGACATATTCTAGGCTTCCATACACACATAGTGAAAAACAACTGCTCAATTGCACGCACAACTCTCTTTTCTGTCTCTCTCTTTTCATAACGAAAATAGAGGGAGAGGTGACGCCCCCTTGTCGCGGGAAGAGAGCTTGTGTGGACCTTGGACTTTTCGAGCTATGTCGGCGGGGGTACCTCTTCTGGGTACCCCTGGTAGGGCTTCCCTTGTCGATTTGGTCGGAAACGAGGTTCCAGACTAAGTGCGTCATTTCTTCCTTTTTCTACTCTATCCCTCGCCTTTTTTACTTTTATCCTATCTGCCACTCATACAAAAAGAAAAAAAACAACAAATAAGCCTACTCCTATCGTGTCACTCTTTCCCTTTCTTCCTCTATCTACTTATAAGGACCTGGCAGCTACCTCATGCGTCAGAAGAGAGGCTTTGGAACCTGTATAAACAACGCCAATCGACGCTCACTGGTTGTGAGAGACTAGGACTAGAGGTGTCCTAGGCGTTGGGGCACGATGAATGGGACGAGGGTAGTGCCCCGTTAACCCCTTCCCTGGCGCGTAATTATTGACCGTTCCCAGTGCCCGTTGACGGGTGCTTATGGTAGCATTGGTCCGAGGTGACGGCCCTTTGTTCCCATGTTGGTTGCCAGGCCAATAAAAAGCCTTGGGTCGAGTTCCTTGGTGTGGCGGGATATCCATTGAACGCTACTCCGAGATCCTGGCCGTTGTGAAGGGAACTAGTAGGAGTTTAGTAAGGGGCGTGCTTCGTTGTTGTTCACCTGGTGACAAATCGAGGGCCCCTTCGGGGACCGTCAGTGCTGCTTGGTTGGGAGCCACGGCACGCCGAGGTTTGACGACTCGGTCGGACGAACAGCAGCACATGGAGCGTGCCTTCTGAAAGATCCGAAACCTCTCCGATCGATAGGCTGGAGCGACTCACGCGGGGAGAACTCACCAACCCCCCCTTTTTTATCATTACTGGTCACGAGTTTTCAGAGAGAGAGAGGAAGCGCTCAAAATGACAGGCAAAAAAGATCCTGTTCGTCTCAAACACAACTGTGCAATATGCCAGTTAGAAAAGTGGTGCGTTGACTTTCCGGAGGGCTGCTACTCAAAATGCAGCCCTGAAAGTATCTGCACTACTTGCATATTGACGCGAGAGGTGGAGAAATTAAAAGACCTCTATAGAGCCTCAGAGGAGAGAGCTAAGGTCCTTGAGGGAAAGTTGGAGAAGCTCGAAGCCCTTAACGCAGCTCAGGTTCGATGCCTAGAAGAGGCTCCGCCCACTGACGTGTCAGAATCCCCTGGTAACCAAGAGGATATTCCGGCATCATCTGAGGCTCAGCTAGCTGAGGTGAGAGAAAAAGAGAAAAAGAAGAAAGGAGAAATGAAGAAAAAAAGAAAAAGAATAAAGTTGAAACAAAAGTAGTACCAAAAATAGAAGAAAAAGAAAGATAAGAATGTGGAGAGTAAAGAGGAAAAGGGGAGGCCTCTTCCACAAGGGAAGACCCCGTCTTCAGAGACCAAGTTTCCGAAGGTCACCCTCATTGGTGACTCGCAAACACGGGATCTGCAGCCGCTGCTAGCGGCCCGCCTTCGCACTAGAGTGAAGGTAAGCTGCCTGTCAGGACGGGGTAACCACAACATCAGAGTAGAGGCAGAGAAAGCTCAGATTTCTGAGAATTCAGTTGTTGCTCTGATGGTGAGCGGCAACGACCTCTACCTCAGAGGGGGTAAGGTTAGCCTCATTGGTAAGACCATCCAAACCGTGATGGGAGCCGTGGATGACATAGGGCTTAAAACCCGCAAACGTGTGGTAGTTGGGATGCTTCCAAGAAGAGGTCCATCCCGAACCGCTCACGAAAGAAACAGCGCAGTGAACAGAAAGTTGGCGGATCTCTGCACGGCAGAAGGAGTCTTCTTCGTGGATCCCTATCGTACCTTTATCGGTAGAGACGACCTCTACCAAAGGGACGGAGTACATCTCTCCTTTAAAGGGAAGGTCTTTCTCGCCAACCTAATTCAAGATGTCGTGGAACACACCCAAAGGAGCGTTCGAAGCAGAGCGAAAGCGGACGTGCGCCAGCATGCCCGTGTCACTCCTGGAACGACCTTCTCGGAGGTCGTCAAAAAGGGTGTGACCACGAAACCAGAGAAGCCGGGAAACGGAAGAGCGTATGGAGTCCTACACTAGGGGATTCCCTCAAAGTTCTTCTGTTCAATGCGAGGTCAATCAGGAATAAGTTTCTTGAGCTCCGTGGCCTCGTAGTAACAGAGGAACCTGAGATGGTGGCCATAACGGAGTCGTGGATAAAAACCTCAAGCCGAGATTTTGAAGGTGAATTCACGATTCCCGGTTACCAGCTCTTCCTGAAAGATAGGCCAGACAGAGAGGGTGGCGGTGTGATGTTGTATGTCAAGGATACTCTCAACTCGACGGATTGCAACATCGTATCCGACCATGAACTACTAGGTGTTGACCTAGAGATAGGTCCTGCCAAATACAGGACCCTGGTGCTTTATAGACCTCCTGCCCAACTCGTTGAAAAGGACAGAGATCTGTACCAGCTGCTAGGAGAACTTGTCGAAGACAGAGTGTGTATCGTCATGGGTGATTTCAACACACAAGTTGACTAGGAAACCAGAGAACCCTGTGGCGAGAACGCACTACTCCTGGAGTTCGCGAATGAGTTCCTCACTCAATGGGTGAGAGAGCTAACGAGAGGAAACAATATCCTCGACTTGGTTTTCACCTCTGAGGATGAAATCGTTGAGGACCTCTCTGTTGGCGAAGAGCTCGGTGGCAGTGACCACCGACTAATTAGATTTGTAGTCAAAGCTCCGAAGGCAGGGCCTGCAACTAGTAAATCGAAGAAACTCGATTTGAAAAGAGCAGACTTTGCAGGTCTTCGTGATGGACTGACTGACGCGAGGCTAGAAGTGTGCGATGTTGTTGAAGACTCGTGGAACAGTTTCAAAACCACATTCATGAGTCTTCAATCGCGTTTCATCCCTCTGAAATGTCCCCGTCGGTCTTCTGTTCAACCAAAGTGGTTTAATCGAGAAATCGGCCAACTGCTTAGGAAGAAGAGAACTGTGTATCGACAATCGAAGATCTCGGGTGACTTTGACGAATACCGGAGGCTAGCCAGGAGAGTGAAGTCCAGCATAAGGGCGGCTAAGCGTTCTGAGGAACTCCGAGTGGCGAGACTCTGTAAAGAGAATCCCAAGGAGTTTTTTGGATATGTGAACAGCCGTAAACCAATCCATCGAACGATTGGCCTATGAGAAATGAGGAGGGGACATTAAAGCACTTAGATGCAGAAAATGCTAACCTCCTCAACGACTACTTCTCTTCAGTGTTTACTGAAGAGTGTGGTCCCATCCCCCAGCCAATGGATTCCTACTCGGGGGAAAAGCTGGAGGATATGGACTTCACCGAAGGAGAAATAAAGAAAAAGATCAGTGACCTAAAGACGAATAAGTCCCCTGGACCGGACGAGTTTCTACCTAAAGTGTTGAAAGAAGTGCGCGATCAAGTGTCACGACACCTGAGCGCAATCTTTAACATGTCAATCCGGACCGAATGCGTTCCTAGAGACTGGCGTGAAGCGGAGGTGACTCCTATCTTCAAGAAAGGAGACCGAAGCCAACCGTCGAACTACCGACCTATCAGTCTGACTTCGATAGTCGGTAAACTCATGGAAAGCATGATGATGGACAAAATGACGTCGTATTTAGAGTCAAACCTGCTACTGAGGAGTTCCTAGCACGGCTTCCGAAGGCAACGGTCATGCCTAACGAACCTTGTGGAATTCTTCCACTTCGTGTTCAGTGAGCACGATCGGGACAAGGCGGTGGATGTGGTGTACTTAGACTTTCAGAAAGCCTTTGATAAGGTACCACACCGCCGCCTTCTGTGGAAAGTGCGAGCGCTGGGTATAGACGGAAAAGTAGCCGGCTGGATCGAGAACTGGCTAAGTGGCAGACGGCAACGGGTGGTGGTGAATGGACAGGCTTCTAAGTGGGTGCCCGTTACTAGCGGGGTGCCTCAAGGTTCTGTCCTGGGACCACTACTATTCATCATCTATGTCAACGACATGGACGGTGACATGGTTGCCAAGATTTCCAAATTTGCCGACGATACCAAGCTTGGTATGAACGTTGCAAAGGATGGAAATACTGCCCGCCTGCAGGAAGATCTTGGGAAGATTGGGGAGTGGTCGGACACGTGGCAAATGCCTTTTAACGTGAACAAATGCAAAGTAATGCATATCGGCCACAGAAACTCCCAATCTCAGTATATCCTTAAGGGCACTGCTCTTGAATCGAGTGACACTGAGAAGGACTTGGGTGTAACTATCACTAGCGACCTCAAGTTCTCGAAACAGTGCATTGAGGCAGAGAAGAAAGCCCAAAGGATGTTAGGCTACATAAAGCGCCAGTTTGGATACCGTAACAAGGAGATAGTACTTTGTCTGTACAACTCCCTCGTTCGGCCGCACCTGGAGTATGCCGTACAATTTTGGAGTCCTTCTTTCGAAAGGATATTGCAAGGTTGGAACGCGTACAAACCAGGGTAACCAAGCTGATTCCCTCTATCCGACATAAAAGTTATGAGGATAGACTAAGGGAATTAAATCTGTTCTCGCTGGAAACCCGTAGACTGCGTGGTCAGCTCATCGAAGTTTTCAAAATACTTCGAGGGTTCGACAATGTTGACTACCGGGATATTTTCACACTGAGTGAGAACAGAACGCGCAATCACGGCTTCAAACTTGAACTGAAGCGTTACAACCGCAATTTGTGTGGAAATTTTTTCACTTACAGTATCTGCGGTATGTGGAACGTACTTCCAGTGGAAGTTGTCAACAGTGAATCTGTTGAACAGTTCAAGTCAAGACTAGACAAAGTCTTGAAAAGCGGCCGTTCAGGGACGCAAAACAATTGAGCAGCCATGTGCCTGTTCGATTGCTCGTCCAAAGGTACCCTCTCTGAATGGACCGTAAGGTCTCCTAGGGTACTTACTTTCCTTGTGACTCCTTGTGACAACAGTCACACTCCTTTTATCCCTCACAAGCAAACTTATTTTTATGATCCACCATAACAACCATACCAATATTCCCAGAACTCGTACGCGGCAAAGACACAAAATCAATCACTACCAATTCAAACGGTTCTTTCGCATCAACTTTCAAAATTGGTGGTTTCACTTGCACACCTTGCACCTTTCACCTGTAGTCGCAACATCATTCACAACAGTTCTCAGAACAGATGGAATACACGCTCCTTCATACACTCCCACAGCTTAAGCATATGCCCATAATTATCATGGACAACCTTCACCAGACCAATCATACCAACCAAGGACATCACAGGTACATACATATCATCACGACACTTCATATGCCTCACAAAATATACAACATCCATACAAACAAAATCTTTACCATACCTTTTAAAATCACTTAAACACTCAGGCCATTCATTCAAATCAACACGCATCATCACACCTAGGGCAATGGTAAGGAAGAGGGCTTCTGCATGGAAAAATTACAAGAGTCTGAGAGAAAGGCTAGGCAGAGGGCATGAGGATGTAATATCTGCCTTGGACAGGTACCTCTCACTAAATAATGAATATAGATCGTATGCCAGAGATAAACAGTGTGACTATGAGAAGTATATAGTAAGTTCCCTCAGATCCTCTCCTAAGCTCTTTCATTCATACATACGAAGGAAGAAAAAAGGCCATCCTCCGGTGTGCCCACTAGCTATGCCATATGGAGTGGTCTCAGATGATGCAGAAATGAGCGAGGTGTTTGCGGATTACTTCAGCAGTGTCTTCGTTGGAATTGATCCGCTGTCTTCAGCTGATCATCAGGTGTTTGATGGAGTTATGGATCCCCTAACTATTTCATATGATTCTGTCAGGAGGTTGCTTTTGGAATTGGATGGGTCAAGTGCATCTGGACCTGATGGTGTTCATTCACAAGTCCTAAAGTCATGTGCTTCAGCATTGGCTTACCCTTTGTGCATCATCTTCCGTCAATCTCTCAATTCCGCATCTCTTCCTAGGGATTGGAAACGATCTGCAATGGTTCCAATTTTTAGTTCTGGAATAAAGCGAATCACTAAAAGTTACCGTCCTGTAAGTCTTACTTCTGTCTGTTGCAAGACAATGGAGAGGATGGCTGGTTCCCATAGTGTGGAATACCTCGAAAGTAACGGGCTGCTATCTGTGAACCAGTTTGGATTCAGGTCTGGACGCAGTAGAGAGGATCAGCTACTGATTTTCTATGGAAATATAGCGAAGTGGATGGACAGGGGATTTGTAGTAGATGTGGTGTTTATGGACTTCTCAAAGGCATTTGACCTCATTTCACACACTTTGCTTATCAATAAACTTCGTCTCTTGGGTTTTGACAATGCTCTAGTTAAATGGATTGAAAGTTTTCTGGTTGGTCACACTATGTCTGTGTCAGTGTCGGGCAAGTTGAGCTCTGAGAGAGATGTTACTAGTGGGGTTCCACAGGGTTTAGTCCTTGGTCCGATTTTGTTTCTCATTTATGCCAATTATATTACAAAGGATGTCAACTCAGATTGGAAGGCATTTGCGGATGACTTTAAGCTATGTGTTTGCTACCCAGTTGGATCATCTGTTAATGGTAATAATGCAGCACAAGCTCTTCAAAGAGACCTAGATTCTATATGTGAAGTCAGCAAATCATGGAATCTCAGATTGAATCCACTGAAGTGCTATGCAATGAGATTTGGCGGGGGTGCAAGTCATAATGATCCACCAATTCAATATTTTATTGATCAGCAAGCGCTTCAGTATGTTGAATCCTACAAGGATTTGGGTGTAATCGTGGACTCTTCCCTCAAATTCCATCATCATATACGACTAGTAACTGCTAAAGCTGGAGGACTGATGGGTGAATTGTTGAGATCCACAGTCTGTAGATCAAAGGAATTCATGCTATCTCTTTTTATCTCACACATCCGACCATTAGTTGATTATTGCTCCTGTCTTTGGAATGTGGGATACCTTGGAGATATTAGAAAGCTAGAATCGTTACAACAAAGGTGGACTAGAGAGATAGCAGGTTTAGAAGCCCTCGGCTATGTGGCTCACTTAAAGAGTATTGGTCTCCATTCTATATAAGGACGTTTGTTACGTGCAGATATGATAAAGATCTGGAAGTCCTTTAATGCAAATGTAGATGTTGGAATAACAGATATGTTTGAAATGGCGCGAAATGTAGGAACCCGTGGTCACTCGCTCAAGATGTCTATCCCAATCTGCAGAAGTGAAGTATTGATAAGGTCATTTGCAGTGCGGCAAGTTACATTGTGGAATTCACTTCCACCTAATGTTGTTGGGACCACTTCCATCAGTACATTCAAGAGACTTCTGGAAGGGTTTCTGGGTGATGGATTGTTTGAGATTTCATGATGAGGTTGTGTAGTGGAAGTTAGTAATTAAGGGTATGTCCTAATTAATTAGTTAATTTTTTAATTTTTTCGCTGTTTCTTTTTGGCCTAGTTTTTTGCTTTACATTGTTTTTTGTGGTTTTTCTGTGTTTTTTGTTTTTACTTTGGATATGTTTTTATGTTCTGTTGTGTGTCTTTTGCTTGTTTCTTCTTCCTAATTAATTAGTCAATTTTTATTTTTTAGTTGTTTCTTTTTGCATTTGTTTTTGCTTTTTATTGGTTTTTGTGTTTTTTTTCTATGTACTTTGTATTTGCTTTTACTTTGGATGGGTTTTTATGTTCTGTTGTGTCTTTTGCTTGTTTCTTCTTCCTATTGTTAGCAGTATGGCTTATTTAGAAGCAGTGTTCTTGGTTTTTGTATTTTGATTCTTTTTATTTTTAATGATAGTCTTAGTATTAAGAGGATGTCCTTATTTTGTTGTATGGGTGTTTTCTAGATGGGCTTAGTAGTTGTGTTGTTGTGTTATTTTCAGTTTGTTTATCTTGTTTAGATTGTATTATTATGATGTGTAATCTAGCTATTCCCTGCGCATCATTCCATTGTGTCATGTTTCTTTTTATTGTTGTTCTACCATGGCCAGTGGTTGAGTGGCACAGTGGCCCGCGGGAGTGTAGTGCCTCCGAGTCCCTGATGCATAATTCCAATGCCTAAAGGGGTGCAGCTCAGGAGGCTTCACAGGTGAGAATCACAAACCTCTTCAACTCACTTATAAAAGGACAAATCGCTTGCATCTCCAGAATATCATCATCACTTAAAACCTCATTTTCATCATCCATGACCAACTCAATCATGCCGCAAAACTTGACAACATTCTTCGCACTCTAATTCAACCTCATCACCTCACATTAGCCCTTCATAAGACGATCCTTATCATCATCCAAAGACAAATCATTCAATCTCATAAAGTCCACACCAAGCAGAAAACAACACAGCATTTGCTCATTTTTCAGAATCACAAAGTCATGCTTCACATTCACACCATTACCCAAACTCACTTTCAGACTAACCTGTTCCCATGCCACTATCATGCCATTTCCTAATCCACTTATCCGCAACTTCACAGGTTTACACTCACTCACAATATCTAAATTCATCATTAGGTAGGTAGGATCACTCTTCAAATCTTGCAAACCCTGCCATACACTGTCAAACAAGGAATCATCACCACCCTTACTCTCCTTTCTATTCATAATCCCTTTCGGCAAATACTCAGGATCACTCACTCCACACACATTTTCATCATTCATACCAGGATACCTTGACATGAAATCAGCCACTCCATTTCGTTCACCAGGCACATATTCAATCATATAGTCAAAGTCACTCAACTCTTCCAAAGTCCTTGCAATCCTACTATCAGCCCACTTCATAGGCTGCAGATACACAAGAGGTTGGTGGTCAGTCTTAATCACAAACCTCACTCAAACAACATCTCATCACAGCTAACTCTCGGTCCACAGTCAAATACTTTAACTCTGCAGCATTCATAGCCTTGGATACATAGCCAATTATTAGCCTTACATTCTCTTCATTCAAATGCTGCTTGTGCATCAGAGAAAACCTCCCAGACAATATCCACTTGCATCTGTATACAATTCAAGCATCTTAACATTCACACTATAACCCGGGTATGCAAATTCAACATCTTCAGCCGCTGCGTCATTCATCTTATCATTCCACCTAACAATCGTACTACCTTTCTTGCCCATCCACTTAGTCAGAGGCTTACTCACACCCGAACAATCACATATAAACTTCCGCTGAAACTCAATCAGACCCCAAAATGACTTCAGTTGCTTCAGTCACCGGTTTCGGAAACATTCAAACCTTCTCAACATACTTCGGCGACTTTCGTAACCCATTCTCACTCAGCATATGCCCAAGAATTCCACTTCTTTCGCAAACCATTCATACTTCGCCACTTTCACTTTCACACCAACATTCTCAACACATCATTCACCAATCTCATATGCTCCTCAAAACTCTCAACCATAATCAAAATATCATCTATAAGCGCAATCACATTCTTACTCAACACAACATTCATTGCCTGCTGGAAGGCTCCAGGAGCATTAACCAACCCAAAGCTGATGTTCCGGAACTGGTAATGCCTCTTCGTGGAAGAGAAGGCAGTTACCGGCCGGCTCTCCTCAGCAATTGGCATCTGGTAATACCCCCATACCAGATCCAGCTTCGTAAATCACTCCATTGCATGCATACTATACACACACATCAGAAACCTTTTTTTCAGTCTTTTCATTCACCTTTCGATAATCCACACACAAACGCAATCTTCCATCTGGCTTACATACAGGCACAATTGGACTATTCCATGCACTCTCACTTTCTTCAATCACCCCCAATCGCTCTAATTCCACACACTGCTCCTCAATCTCATCAGCAACCGGATGTAGGAAATGCCCCGACCGCTGATTGGGGTGTCTTCCTTCAGGACAATCTTGAATTCCAGGAGTTTTGCAACCCCAAAATCCAGATCACCCTTACTGAGGGCTCCCTTTCATTCAAATATCATTTGATACACATCCTCCCTTTCATACTCAGTCAAACATTCATCCAATTTCACCATGCTCTTCACTTCCTTATACATACATTCACACATCTTTTCATTTGAAACATTTACCCTGACATCCGTGCTATCATCCATACCTACCTCATTGACAGTGGAGAGGTGATACAGTACATCTCCTACTTGGATTCTCCTCACCTGCCCTTTCACACTAGTGTCCACCTGCACACACACAAAATGATCATTCATTCTCATCAAGCCATCAAACACACAAGCAACACGCCTTACCTTATAACACGCATCCTTTCCATCCAATATTACGGTGTTCTCACCCACATCCAAACTAACATCCTTACTCCAACTCACTCTAACAGACACCCTTTCACCCTTCACAAGCATTACACACTTCATAGCAGTCACCTCAATACCACTAAACCCACTCCTCAAAAGACTACCATCTTTCCCCACATAAAATTATACACCCCATTTTTACCAATCTTTCTCTCAATCTGATCATTCTCAGGATGCACAACCATATGGTTCACTTTCATAAAATCATACCCCAAAATCACACCATACTCACTACTCACCTTATCAATCACAGAGAATTCAAACTTATTCATCACCATACCATGCATTTGAACAGCTGACCTTATCATTCCAATTACAGACACTCTCCTACTACCAATACTTACCAAACTACCCTTACACTCAGACAGGAGGGCTTTATCACTCAGCTTGTCATACACATCCTTATACACCAATCTCATCTTGCATCCAGAATCTATTAAAGCCAAACACTCAATCCCATTCAATTCCACCTTCACACTCAGACACTCACTCATACTTCCTACCAGGCAGCACTTTCACACTAGACAGACTTACCGACACATTAATAACACTCATGCACCCAGAGGATACTTCACCAGGTACCCTCTTACAATTCAGTTTCCCGCTTCAGACTTTCCATTCACACCTTGCCCTCTCAGCCTAATCCAACACTTTTCACTTGAATGTCCTTCCATCGCACAATAACTACATACATTCCTCTGGTCACGGCACATCCTCGCATAATAACTGGCCTTTCCACAATTACCACATGCAAATTTTACACTCCCCCCCAGCATTTGCTCCACCATTCAAATTCGGACAATCTTTCTTCAAATGACCTCTTTCTTTACATTTGAAGCACTCTTTCACACTTTCCTGGCAATCTTTTAACATGCACCAGATGTCCACCTACATTCTGCCAACATATGACCCTTCCTTCTACACATACGACATTCCAGAATCGTTCTCACCCCATTCGGTCTCTCATTTGCTGGGACATACCTCAGTTGCTTCCTCATATACCCATTCATGCGCTTACCACTCATCTGGCCCCTTCCATTTGTCCATTCTCCATTCACCCATCCAGCCTGCCAGTCCAGGAAGCTCGACATCACCCCAGCTGGTGCAGCCCTCAGGGCATCCCAATAGCTAACAAACTGCTGGGGTGGAGGAAAGCTCCTGGGCTTATTACCCCCAACATTTACAATATACCATCCATCCTTGTATAAATAATTTTCCTCATCAAATCACCCGTCTTCCAATAGTTCCAACACATCCTCCCACACCAATTGTTCACCTGTCAGCCTCATTCTCTCCTTTCCTTTCCTATTCACTTACCTTTCGTGGAACTGTATCCAGGAATTTTCTCATCAATTGTTTACATTCATTCACATCATCATCACAATACCACTTTCTCACCATACTCTCAAGCCTATGTGCATAGATGTTAACACTTTCACTCTTCCACATTCACCCTCTCTTTCATTCAATAACCTGCCCAATCAATCTCTCCTTCATCACATCATACCTCGGTTCCCCCACACTTGTGATCACACAGAAAAACTAATAATTTTCCCTCCAAACATTCCCCAAAACATTCATCCCTTATTCTCCGGGTACTTGAGCTTGCAATATCGCTCAAATTCCCCGAAGAATTCTTCCACACTTTTTCCACCATGCAACCTAAACCTATCTACCTTTGGCACCTCCCTTATCAAAATACCCTTCTCCACATCCACTTCACTCTCACTCTTACCAATCATACCATCACTCTCTCTTTCATCTGAGTACAATGAATCCACATTCTTTCCTCTCACCTTCCTAATCTTCCCCTTCAACCCAGTCTTCCTTATTCTCTTGCGTTCAACTCTCTTCCATTCTCTGTCCTTCCTATCACTCACAATCACCCTATCCTCTCTAGACTCACACACACTCCCATTGATCCCATTAGTCTTGTCCCCTTAGGTTGGAGCAGGGGTCAGGGTCGAGGGTCCTGGGGCTGGTCCCAACCCCTTCATCATGCCATACAAGTCATTCATCTGTTGGTCAACCTGCTTCTGTCTCTAATCCATTTCTTTCCTCATCCTGTCTGTCTTCTCATGCATACTCATCATATCACTCTTCAATCCCTCAATCATGCTCCTCAAGCTCATATATTCCTCCTCTTTCTGCCTCAATTCCAGCCTCAGTCTCACCATGGAGGCCCTTTTCCACAGAAGCCATCTTCCCAGGTTAGTAACAGTGATAGACAAAGGAGAAAAACAACCAAACTACCTGTCACTCTAATTGGGTGTAGACTGCAATCCAATCGCGTCACACTCTCCGTTTCAAGATCTCATGTCCCTATTCGGGCACCAAATGTAGCGGGCAGAAAATCTAGACTAACCCAAATCGATCCAACCTGCTTCCTACACTAATTCAGACAGGAGAAATTGAAGGAGAATGAAACGGATTGTATGTAGTCCTTTTACTTACAAAAAAAACAATAATATTTACAAAAATATGGGGTAAATATGCACAAAAAAAATATATATAGCTATTTTCCTATATACACAATATTATCTGACGAATATCAGGCAAAATTTATATAAACAACATTTAATTAGACTATATATGCAAAAGAGATAGCCTAAGCCTAGAAACAACAAAATATCTACCAGGGTAATATCCACCAACCGATCACAGGAGGCCCTAAGTAAACAAGCGGCCTAAGTAGACAAGAGGACCAAAAAAGAAAGGGGCTCCCATGTTACCCAGGTGGATATAGGGATCTCCGGGCTTGTAATTGTAGTAATTTGGTCACTTCTTGTAGCTATCAAAGCCCTCTCTGTCGTGGCGGGACTTACGATCTCTCCTTGGGTATCTGAACCCTACAATCTCCGCCACTCCTTACAAATAGTGGTGATTAAGTCTACTGGTGTGGGTTTTTTTTATTTTGACAAACTTTATCATTTAGTTTGTTAGCTATATAATGATATATGAAACTAAGTCTTATAGTGGCCTGGCAAATTACAATATAAAATTTAAATAGCTGGGGAAGAGAAATTTTTTTTTTAGACAAACTGGAAAATCAATTTATATTATTGTAAAAAAAAAAAAAACCCATTCCCATTCACACACACACATTCTTACAGAGGGAGGGAGAGGGTATTGGGAAAAGGGTGGGAGAATGGCAACCACACCACACCATTTCCACAGCATTGACTAATAGGCTCTGAATGGGGGAAGTGGGGAAGGCACTGGTCGCCAAGCGAAGGCCGGTGTGGTGGATCGAGTCTACCTTCCAAAATACACGATCGGCTGCGGATGCATAAAACTCGCATCCGTAGTCGAGCTTCGAACGAACAAAGGATCGATGAAAAAGTTAGGCAGTAGCCCTATCAGCGACCCAAGCGCTGAACGTCACGGAACGGAGAATATCCATGGCACGGGTACAAGAGACCCTAAAGATGCGAATATGAGCCTCCCAGGTGAGGCGTTGGTCAAATACAAGACCAAGGAAATGGTGCGATTCAACCACTTCCAGGCGTACCCAATTAAGAAACAAGTCTGGGTCAAACGTGGAGCCGTAGATGGCGGCAGAAGTGCACCACCTTAGTCTTGGCCAAAGAAAACTGAAACCTGTGCGCTTCGGCATAGCGAGAGACGCGGTTCAATGCCTGTTGGAGTCGACATCTGGGCTGCGGCAAAATAGATGGAAAGGTCGTCCACGAAGAGCGTAGCGACAACTTTTTCGGGCAGCACCGAGGTGCTGCCGTTGATGATCAGGGCAAAGAGTGTGACACTGAGGACACTTCCCTGCGGGACACCCTCTTATTGCTCCATTGGGCCGGAGAGGGCTCTCCCCCACCCATACGCGGAATCGACGATCTCGCAAAAATTCAGATATAAAGATTTGTGGAGAGTCTCCATGATACCGTATCGCCATGCGGTATCATAGGCCTTCTCCAGATCGAAAAACGCCATGGCGTAGTGCTGGCTACGAAGGAAGGCCTCGCAGACGGCATTTTCCATTGAGTGGAACTTGCGGAAGACTTGCGGAAGACGATGGCTTCCGCATGCGAGTCTTTTCCTCCCTCTGCCTCTAAACTTTAGGCAGGCATTGCGGCTTCGGAGGCGGGGGGCCCTCTTTTCGAGGAACCACTGTCTCCGACCCACCCAGCCCAACACTAGGCATGGGCGAAGGAGCCGAAGCTCCTTTCTTGCTGTCCTCCTTTTGGGGAGGGCAACTTTAATAACCCGGAAGATGGCCTGGCGATCAACTTCAGGGGTGTTGCCTCCTGTGAGTCTAATGAATCAGTGGAGGCGCGTGGCCGTTTCACCTTATGGGAAAGGTCACGCTGGGAGAAGAGGGGGAGCACTGGTTTTAGCCGGGGCTGGACATGAACACTTTGTGCACCACATTGCTTCGAAGAAACGGGGTGCGGTTCTCCGCAATTGACACACGCCCACACACGATTTGGACTTATCATGTGCGGCCTTGGAGCAATTTACACAGACTTCTGATTACCCCAACTTTGCACGTCTACATGAGCGATTTGTATGGCCAAAGCGGTGGCAGTAATATTACTTCCGCGGCAGTGGCACCAATGCCTTCACGCGGTAGCTGTACCAACTCAGAGAGCTTGTCACAGTCGAACGTGATGAAGAGAGTAGTCCTTGCATAAACTACTCCTTTCACAAAGTTCAGGGTAGAGTGCGGCGTCACACTCACAGGCGTGCCATCATGTGTCCCAAGATCACTAATCATAGCTGCTTCGGAGGGATTTGACGCACTCGCCAAAAGGCTCCCGTCCGAGAAATGGGTCACCTTTGACTCTCTACCAATCACACTAGCTAAAGCTCTCCTCTGATGGATCATGTTGCCCTTACCAACATAGTGCCATCAGTGGAGCAAATAACAAGGGAGCGTTTGAAGCCAGCAAGCTCGAAAATGCCGGGTATTCTCTGAATGAGGGGCCCCAATGTTATCGAGGTTCCGCCCTGCGCACTTTTGGTCATAGTCAGGGGCTCTGCACCTGGTGGGGGGGGGCAGAGGGGCCATATTTGCCGATCTTGGCTTGGTTGCTTACCAACATGGCTGCAGAACCATCCATCCCCACAGCCTCTGCAGATGGAGGGAAGCCCCCCCTGATTCTTTTTAGCCTTGTGTTTTTGTTATTTTTTCTTTTTAAGAGGTGATGGCGGGGAATGAACCCTCTTCTCCCCTCCACCGGCAGGTGCCCCCAGGCTAGATGGACTGGCCTAAGCAAGGTCCTTCTCCGAGATGGAGGTCCTGGCAGTTGGAGGAGGAGATCCCTCCCCTCCTTGTACTGCCTTGGAAACCCTAGCCATTTGAGGAGGACCTTGCATAGGAGCAGACTCGAGTTCGGTGCTTGGTGCCGAGCCTGGGTTGCCTCAAGGACCATGTCTATCTTGGGTGGGGTCTCCATTTTGCCCCCCCCCCAGGACATCAAAGGTCCTATTGGCAGCAGTTTCTTTAGTCTCATATCTTGGGATGCACAGGCCTTGACCCTAGCTAGGTTTAGTATTCTAGCCAGTAGGTCTTTTGAGGGAAGTGACCGAAGGGGCCTGGCTTCCCTCTCCCTCTAAGGGGGTTTGCCCTACCGAGCCACTTTAATGGGGAGTGGTCAGCTATGGGCTGCTTGCTGGCTTTCTTGGCAGTCCTCTTGGAAAGTAAATGGTGGACTGCCGCTGGAAAGAGGGAGGTGCCTGAAAGCATCTCCTGACAAGGGGGTGAGGGTGAGTCCCCTACACACATAGGCAAAGGAAGAGGAGTAAGTCTCCTCTCAGGTTAGCGAAACTTGGAGGGTCCCTTGTGCAAGCACAGGGGAAGGGGGACCTCCATTTTTTCTGTGGAGCTGCCCAAAGGCGGCTCCGTTGATTGTAAGGGTGGAAGGGAAAGGTTTTTTTTTATATTTGCATCATTGGGCATGATGACCCTAATTTTCTCACAGGATGCACACGCTCATCACCTCTCGCAGTGGCTCACCCTGCCAGGGGTGCGTACAGGCCTCATTGGCATGCTCATTCCCCACAATTCTTATATGCCCAGGAACCCAGCAGAAGATAATCTCGACATCTGCCCAGCTCGCAAAAACAGTGGTGTCACAGATATCGCAAACCAGGGGATGCGGAGATTCCAATGCCCGGAGAACACCCAGGGCGCTTTGTGAGTCGCTATAGATCACAATCCGGGCATGTTGTGTAATCTCCTGTACCGAGTGGTGTATTGCCACCAGCTCAGCCATGAAGACAGATGCAGTGCTTGGCAGAGCCCCACTGACTTCAAACAGAGGGGATACGGCGTTGAAGCCTACCTCCTCTTCAGACTTGGAGCCATCTGTATACACTGGCACGGTTCTAGCGTGACACGAAGTGTGGTCCAAAAAGGACAAATGCAATACTCCCGGTGCTGTACAAGCTTCGGGAGCAGAGGTGTGGCGACAAATAGCCAAATGTGGTACCCTCCAGGGTGGCAACCTGGACAGAACCAGGGGCGCCACCGGCCCGAGAGCTATACCTAGCTCTCGAAGGAGTTTCCTGGCCCTAAACCCAAAGGGCTTAGGGTATGACTAGCGTCTCTCGGCGGCATAGGCACCATCGAGATCAGCTGCGGATGCAGTGAGAGCTGTTGGCGACTGAGGGAGGTGCCGGGCTCGTGCGTACAGGTGAGTGATGCACTGCACACGGCATAGAGCAAGTGGCAAAATTTCTTGCCATTTTTACAGTCTACAAATTGGATGCTTTTTCTTGAAAAGAATAATCACATGTTGAAAATTTGATAGCTGTGGCATCCTGGAAATAAAGGCAAAGGAATTGTAAAAGTTATATTTTAGTTAATTGCACATGTGTAAAATGCAATGTAAATATAAAATTTCCTGGGGAATTTAGTAGGAACCCTGTATGAGTTGTTTTAGTTATATATTGATGAGGATAGAGATATAATATATGTAACTGAATCCTGGGTTAATGAAATAAAATTTAGGGATAATATAAGTGAATTTGATTTAAATGGTTATAATATATACATTAGTCAAAGGACAGATAGGACTGGTGGGGGGATAATTATTTATATAAGAAATATCATTATTTCTAATAATTCAATAAAGCAGAATGAGGATGCGTCATTGTGGATAGATGATAAGATCAGTAAAAATAGGATGGTACATTTGGGAGTCTTTTACAGACAACTAAAACAGACTGGAAATACTGCTGAATTAATGCTATGGTAAATTAGTAAAGGATGTGAGGGAGATGCAATTATTCTTAGAGACTTTAATTTAAGCTCTGTAGACTCGTAAAATATAATAGGATGAGATAGAGCAAGTTGTAAGTTTAGAGAATGTTTTGAGGTTAATTCTTTAGTCAATTCAATGAGGGGTGCCAATAATTTAGATCTTTAGATCTAATACTTTCAAACAATGATTACAGTAATACCTCACCCTATGTCATTAATTGGTTCTTAAGGCTGTGATGTAACCTGAATTTTGAAGTAAATTGAACATAATGGATAAAAAATGCCTTAAAATAACAAAAAAAAATTATTGTAAACACTTTCAAACTAGCATAAGAATAAATATATGTAAAGTAAAAATTCCTTCTAATAATAATAATGAACTTAGTTTAAAAAAACAACAACAATTAACTCAATACTTTTTATTTTACTTACATTAAGCCTCGTATCTATTCTGCTTGTGGTGGCCAGGGATGAGAGTGTAATGTTAATTGGAGAATGAGGAGCCAGGAGACAATTGGTAGTTTCTTTTGCGGCTCATAACCATATGTTGATGGAGTAGGCTCTTCCTTTTCTTCTGTTTTCTGCCTTCACACAGAAAGCGTCAAGTCCCTTGAATATTTTTTCCTTTTTTCTGCAAGAATTGCAGTATGGGATGAATAAATCATCTGTTCCATTAATAATTTTGGCAAATCATTCGTGTTTGGATCTTGAGATTCAAAAATTGCCAAAAATTTTGATAGATGGTAAAAGCCTTTTTGCATCTCTGCAATAGTAAATTTTCTTGGTTCTGGCTGGGGTAGATCATCTTCCTCACACTTTTGCTCCTCTAATCTATCAAATCCTCATTACTCAAGGGTTGCTTGTCAGCCTCAATCAGTGTCAAAATCCTCCTTCGTCGACCCATCTTCAGTTTAGCGCTAAGAGCAACCATGTTTTTTGAGAGATCCTTGACTTTCGATTCAAACCCCTTGAAGTCATCAACAAATTGAGGTCACAGACGTTTCCATACACCATTCATCACTGTTGGGGTTGTAGGAAGCGGGGTGGAACAATTGGGGTTAGAGCGTAGGTTTGTGGCACTGTGAACACTCAAGTGTTCACAGGGTTACTTCAGAACATGCATCATTGATGTTTAGAATTGCATGATAAATGTTATAATCCTTCCAGAATTGTTGTATGCCTATTTCTTCCTCCTCTGAAGTTACATCAACTGCTTGGCATAGTGTCTGCTGTAGGTATAGTGTTGTTTAAAAATCGTTATAACTCCTTGATCTATAGGTTGGATGAGAGAAGTGGTATTGGGAGGGAGATACATGACTTTGATATTAAGATCAATATCACCAAGTTGGTTGGATGCCCTGGTGCATTATCCAACAGTAGGAGAATTTTGAAAGGAATATCTTTGGTACAGCAAATATTCCTTTACAGCTGGGATGAAGTGGTTTATAAACCAATCCTTGAAAATAACCACAGTTCCCCATGCTTTGGCATTACTCATCCAGACCAGTGGAAGTGATGCCTTTAAAATATTTTTCAATGGCCTAGGGTTTACTGCACAGTAAACCAACAGTGGCTTAAGCTTGAAATCACTGCTGCAATTACCCCCAAGCATCAGTGTCAAGCAATCTTTGGCAACCTTATAGCCTGGCCTGGATTTCTCCTGCTTAGAAATGAATAAATGATTAGGCATCCTTTTCCATAAACAATCCTGTTTCATCTATATTAATTATTGCTCTGGAAGAAATGCTTCATCTTCTATGATCTTCTTTAGAGCACTGGGGAACTCGTTGGCAGCTATAGTGTCAGAAGCTGCTGCTTTGCGTTGGATTTTTACATTAAGTAAAATAAGGCATATTTTAAATGATGTAAACCACCAAGAGCTGGCAAAAAAAGATGTTTCTTTTTCCTCAGGGTATTTTATCAAGAGATTTTTGAACAAAGACTTTGCTTTTTCTTGAATCACCATTTGGCTCGTGGGAAGCCTTTCATGTGTTTGTCATTCTATCTACACTGACAATAGACATTCCATCTCATCAAAAATCTTCACCCTTTTCATGTTAATCACTTGTGGAGGTGCTTCTTCAGCCACATATGCTAGAATTCGTTCACGATCATGAATTATGGTTGATACGATAGACCTTGGCAATCCCACAGAATGAGGGAGCACTGTAATGTTTCACCTTTATCATAGCATTTTATCAGCTTAACCTTATCAGCCATTGTAAGAACATTACGCTTAGGTACACTCACTTTCCCTTTCTTTGGACCCATGGTTATTTTATACACAGATCACTAATAAAACACAGAAATAAAAGTGGAAAGCCAAGGAAGTACACACACTAAACAACATGCTTGAACTGAAACTGAATACAGTATCACAACCACACCACTGATGCTATGCAGCGTCCCACTAAATCACAATGTGGCGATACATATAAATTTACAAACATAAATTATTATTTTACAATATAAAATACTTTAAAATAGTTTTAACATTTTGTATGGAATAATAATTTGTTTGGTCTATGACATAAAGTTGGATTTAATGGTATTAGGTGAACTTAATTTTATTCTTGAAAAATTCAAAACATCCACAGGAATGCGTCAAAAACAAAAGGCACCACCACCAAGGCTCATCAAAATCAAAATCACCCACAACATACAATAATAAAAAACTGCATCCAAAAGATAAGTCCAGAATACCCCCTCCCCCAAAAAAATTTAAGCCTCATTCCCCATATAATCATCCAATCTGCATTTGAAAACATTTAAGCTGGGACTGTCTACTATCTCAGGTGGCAAACTATTCCAGTAATCAAAAGGGTGGCAGAAATTAATTTAGCTCAAAATAATAATAAAGATCAAGAATTTGGGGGGAGGGGCATTATAAAATCAATAACAAATTATCATTTTTCTTCAGTATCTACAGAAAAGAATCTAGATAGATTAATTCAAGATAATTCTTGTCAAGGAAAATGGTGTTGAATGCCATTAATATGGATAGGGAAATAATTAAAGGGCTTATATTAGAGTTAAATACTAGTAAGGCATCTGTCCCATAGGGTACTGGCGGAATTATTATAGATAATTAAAAAATTTCTACAAAAAATGCTAATAAAACTAATTTTATTGATTGCAAATAGATTTATTCTGACACATTGGCACAGTTTAAGTGTACATTCATTAGTAAGCAGTTTGGCCACCCTTAGCATCCATGAGTGCTTTAACACGTCTTGGCATGGCATTGATCAATGTTTTGCACATTTCCTGGATTCACAAAGATCTGAACCAAATTTCAATGAGACAACATATGAGTTGCTGTTTGGTTGCAATGGGGTATGACTCTGTGAAAGATATTGTCTCTAAACTAATCAACATTGAATTTTCAAGGGATTCATGGACTCAGGCAACTCTCCCAATTGGGATGGGTGGCTTAGGAATACGATTGACACAAGACATTGCTCTCACTGGGTACATATCCTCCTTGATTTCAGTTAACCCTTTAATGCCAGCTGTTCTTTTAGTGGTTACCAGTTTGACTCAAGTGGACAGGGTGGCTAGACCTATTAGATTCTGGATGGGGATACTTGGGGACAATGCCTTTGAGCCTGAAAATGAGAACCACTTGAAACATAAATGTTGGGATCTATCTCTTGCTCTCTCCAAACTGAATGGCCTCAAAGAGAGGGCAGATCAGGTTACAAGAGCCCGTTTGCTAGCTGTGGGGCATCCTGATATTGGCTGTTGGTTGTCAGCCATCCCAGTCCCATCTTTGGGAACTCAGTTGGATCAGGAAAATCTTAAGAGTTGCCATAGCTTTGAGGGTGGGTGAGCCAATTTGTGAGCCACATAAGTGTAAATGTGGATCTGGTGTTGATCCTCTAGGTCTGCACCAATTGACCTGTCAGCTGGTTGCTGGAAAGATATATAGACACTGCACCCTCAATGACATAGTATGCCAAACCCTGAAAAGAGTGGGATTACCAGCTGCTTTGGAGCCAGTTAGACTTGACCGAAGAGATGGTAAGCATCTAGATAGGATAACAATGGTCCTTTTAGTAATGGAAAGAGACTGTGTTGGGATGTGACATGTGTAAATACTTATTCTGAGCATGTTGTTAAGAAGTCACCTGTCTTTGTAGCTTCAGCTGCAGAAAATTAAAAAAGAATAAAGTATTTTGCCCTGACTGAGAGGTTTCTGTTTGAGCCAATAGCCATCAAAACTAGTGGGGTCTTTGGTCTTTCAAGTGCAAGAGTTATTAAAGAAATAGGTTCTCTTCTCAGGGAAACTACTGGTGACCCTAGGGAGGCTGGATGGTTCAAGCAGAGACTAAGTATTGCTGTTCATCGGGGCAATGCAATTAGTATACTGAATGGGGTCCAAGTTGCTCATGGTGTTGGCCTGGACTTTGATCCCTGAGTTTTATCTATACCTTTCTACATTTTCTAATAAATAAAGGTCATTTGACCAAATTATTTGTAGCCAAACCCCATCCAAGGATATGACACTGAGCCACTTGAGTTATGGTTGAGAGTCAACCTCATATTCTCATCTGGCTATTTCCAGTAGGGGACTCCTGAATTAGCTTGACAATCACAGTAAATAAAAAAGTAACATGCAAATAAACCTTCTGTGATAGGCACATCTGTTCACCAGCACAGCTAAGTTAGAACTGAAGATTCTGAAGAAATAGATCGAGTCAAGCTCCAGCCACCTTGATGTACAGAACAAGTATTGGGACCTGATCATACTTGTATGTTTTGTTCTACCTTCATTTATTGTACTTTATTATTCACAATTATTTTCCTGACCCAGTTAGAATGATGATTTATATTCCACAATTATAATGTTAATAATTATGTTTGAACTATTTTTACTTCTGATATTTACCTCTCTTTTATTATTTCTTTTTTAGCCATCCAATGACGCTCAGAAGCATCCTTATAATCATCATTTGGGTCATGACCATGGGTTTAAAAACCACTGCTCTGGATAGTCAGAATTTCCTTCTGAACTTTATTTTTTTATTATTTTTTTTTTAGGAGGGATCTGGCAACTGCTCACTTGGGCATAAGTCGCCACAATCAAACAAACAGCCTAGCTCTAAGCAACTTTAAAATAAAAATTAGAAAAGAAAACGATAAAAAGGGAAGATGACAACGATTAGGAAGTAAGCTCCGGCATCAGGGGGAGGTCCACATCTCTCCGACGCAGGAGCGTGCAACCTACAAAGAAAACAACAACAACAAAAACCGAATTAAATAAAAGGGAGAAGGCCGGCCTCCCCCCAAAAGTCTATCAGTCCACGACCTCGTCCCGAGTACAAGGCGACAGGCGGTAGCGACCCCACCCATCCCGGTACTGGGACAGGTAACATGCGCAAAGATCGCCCAGACTGGGACATTCAACAAGAATATGCCGAACAGTCTGGGGGACAACGCAGTCTTCACAGGAGGGCGCTGGCAAGAGCTCCATCAAATGGCGGTGCGTCCCGCGAGTGTGCCCAATTCGGAGACGAAAGAAACCTCAAGCCTTCGCGGCATTAGGGGGTAGGTCCATGGGAACAGTCGAAGTGCAATGGCACGCAACTTTAAGTTCCATTCGACCATCTTCTTTGCCAAGCAGCCTGTATTCCTGCCATGTAGGCGGTGTGAGGAAGAGCGAAACGCTGGTCCTATCGCAGAGTCCTCGCGGACTCTTTGGCGCCCTCATTCCCTACATGTCCAGGAACCCAGCAGAAGATAATCTCGAGATCCGCACGGCGCGCCAAAACCGTGGCGTCACGAATATCGCGAACCAGGGGATGCAGAGATTCCAATACCCCGAAAGCACTCAGGACGCTTTGTGAGTCGTAATAGAACACAATCCGGTGTCCGAACCGGGCACGTCGCGTAATCTCCAGTACCGAGTGATGTATTGCAACCAGCTCGGCCGTGAAGACAGATGCAGCGCCTGGCTGAGCCCCACTGACTTCAAACAGAGGGGATACGGCGTGGAAGCCGACCCCCCCCCTTGGGACTTGGAGCCATCTGTATACACTGGCATGATTCCAGCGTGACACGAGATGTGCTCCAAAAAGGTCGAACACAATACTCCCGGCGCAGTACAAGCTTTGGGAGCAGAGGCGTGGCGACAAATAGCCAAATGTGGTACCCTCCAGGGTGGCGTCCTGGGCAGAACCAGGGGCGCCACGGGCCAGAGAGCTATACATAACTCTCGAAGGATTTTCCTGGCCCTAAACCCAAAGGGCTTAGGGTATGACTAGCGTCTTTCGGTGGCATAGGCACCGTCGAAATCAGCTGCGGATGCAGTGAGACTGTTGGTAACTGAGGGAGGCGCAGGGGCTAGCGCGTACAGGCGAGTGATGCACTGTACGCGGCGTAGAGCGAGTGGCACCTCCCCAGCATCGACCAACAGGCACTCAATGGGAGAAGTGCAGAAGGCACCGGTCGCCAGGCGAAGGCCGGTGTGGTGGATTGAGTCCACCTTCCGCAATAAATGCTCGGCTGCGGATGCATAAAATTCGCATCCGTAGTCGAGCTTCGAACGAACAAAGGATCGATGAAAAAGTAAGGCAGTAGCCCTATCATCGCCCCAAGCGCTGAACGTCACGGAGCGGAGAATATCCATGGCGCGGGTACAAGAGACCCTAAGGCTGCGAATATGAGCCTCCCAGGTGAGGCGTCGGTGAAATACAAGACCAAGGAAACGGTGCGATTCAACCACTTAAGAAACAAATCTGGGACGGGGTGGAGCCGTGGATGGCGGCAGAAGTGAACGACCTTAGTCTTGGCCAAGGAAAACCGAAACTTGTGCGCTTCGGCATAGCGAGAGACGCGGTTCAATGCCTGTTGGAATCGACGCTCCAGAGTTGGCATCTGGGCCGCGCCAAAAGACATTGAAAGGTCGTCCACGTAGAGAGTAGCGAGAACATCTTCCGGCAGCACGAGGTGATGCCGTTGATGCTCAGGGCAAAGAGTGTGACACTGAGGATACTTCCCTGCTGGACACCCTCTTCCTGCTCCATTGGGCTGGAGAGGGCTCCCCCCACCCGTACGTGGAATTGACCACCTCGCAAAAAATCAAAAATAAACATTGGGAGGCGTCACCTCGATGACATCGTGTGGAAAGTCGCCATGATACCGTATCAGCATGCAGTATCATAGGCCTCCTCCAGATCGCAAAACACCGTGGCGTAGTGCTGTCTACGAGGGAAGGCCTCGCAGACGGCATTTTCCAGTCGGAGCAGAGCATCCGACGTGGAGTGGAAACTTGCAGAAGAGGCACTGTACAGAAGACAGATGGCCTCCGCTGTCCAGGAAAAAGGCTAATCTAACATTTACTAATTTCTCCATCAACTTGCACACGCAAGAAGTTAGAGAGATTGGGTGGAAACCGGCCGGAGTAGAGTGATCTCTCCCCGGTTTGCGAAAGGCGAGCACAGTAGCGAATCGCCAGGAATCTGGAAGGAGACCCTCCACCCAGATCCTGTTCAACAAATCTAACAGAAAGCCCATGCCTCGCTCACCCAGGTGTCGAAGCATGGCGTACGGGACGGCGTAAGGGACATCGTCCGGACCATGGGTGGTGTCCACGCACGAAGCAAGAGCGGAACGCAACTCAGTTACAGTAAACCTGTCGTTGAAGGGTTCTCCGCCTCTGGAGGTAAAGTCCAGCCGGCGGCCTTCCACAGCATCACGATGTGTATTGAATGCGGAGAAAGCGGTCGCGAAGGATTCCGCAACGGACGCGGGGTCCGAGATTGCGGTTCCATTCTCCTGGAGAACGGGAGGGGAGGACCTGTGAGAACTTGCCCCAAATCTTTTTGACTCGCTTCCACGCCTCTGCTAAAGGGGTCTTCCCGTTAAGTGAAGACATGTATGCCCGCCATGAAGAGCGGCGGGCGTGGTTCGAAATATACCGGAACCTAGCCCTAGCCCGACGAAATTCACCCACAGTGAAATCGTTCGGGCGGCGCTTATAGCGCATGTAAGCATAACGCTTATGTTTGAGGGCCGTCTCACACTCGGCCGGCCACCACCGGAGTGGTCGGCGTGCAAAATGGCCATACGTTCTGGGAATAGTAGTCATGCCCACGCCGATAAGGTTACCGGAGAACTCAACGGCCTCATCTACCGACCTAAACTCCTCGACTGAGATAGAGAATTCAATCATTTCCTGAAATGCAGGCCACCGCGCCTGCGCCATGCACCACCGAGGTGGGTTCTCAGGCGGCAGTTGCCATGAAAATGATATTTGAATGGGAAAGTGATCACTACCATGGAGCTCATCGACCACCCCCCAATCAAAATCAGGCTGTGCATCCGAAGAGCACAAAGATAGGTCAAGGCAAGAAAATGAAGCAGTTCTCTTTCAGTGATGCGTAAACTCACCCACATTTAGGACACCATCTCCAGCTCTTCAATCAGATCGGCAAGGACTTGTACATTGTGATTTATTGCATAGTCTCCCCAGAGAGGAGTATGCCATTCATATCACCAAGCAAGACAAGGGGCCTCGGCAACCGTGCTACGACGCGGCAGAAATCCCCTGCGTCGAAGTCAACAAACCTTAGGCGGGCGTTGCGGCTTCGGAGGCGGGGGGGCCTCTTTGTGAGGAACCACCATCTCCGAGCCACTCGGCCCACCACTAGGCGTGGGCGAAGGAGTCGAAGCTCCTTTGTTGCTGTCCTCCTTTCGGGGGACAGCTTTAGGAACCCCGGAAGATGGCCTGGCGAGCAACTTCAGGGGTCTAACAACTCGGTGGAGGCGCGTGGACAGTTTTGCCTTACAGGAAATGATCACGTTGGGGAAAGGGGAGTTGCCCTGGTTTTAGCCAGTGCTGGGTGTGAACCCTTTGTTCCGCCAGCTTTACCAGGGGGGAGCGCCCGGGTTGAGTAGAACCTGCAGAAGGGCTCTGAATGGGTGCGGAAACAACCATGCACGTTGGCCTGGATGGGCAAGGAACAGAGGGTGTCTTTCTAACCATTCAGGCATAAGATGTCCCAGGCAGAGCCAGGCATGCCAGGACCAAGTCCTTAGCCTTGCGGAATGAGAGTTGATCCTGGGCCTGAATGGCCAGGATTTCTTTCTCAAGGAGATATGTACCACATTGCTTTAAAGAAGCGGGCTCTGTGCAATTGACACACTTGGCCACACACGATTTAGACTTGCCCTTGGCCAACATGCTGCCATCAATGGAGCGAATAACGAGAAAGCATTTAAAGCCAGCAGGCTAACCTCTGAATGAGGGGCTCCAATGTTGTTGAGGCTCCGCCCTGTGCACTTTTGGTCTTAGTCATAGTCAGGGGCTCCAGACCCGGGGGGGCAGAGTGGCCGGATGTGCCGATCTTGGCTTGGTCACTTATCAAAGTGGCAGCTGACCCATCCGTCCCCGCAGCCCACGTGGATGGAGAGGAGCCCCGAGTCTCCTTAGTCTTTTTCTTATTTTTTTCTTTTATGAGAGGAGGGCGGGGAATGAACTCACTTCTCTCCTCCGCTGGGAGGAGCCCCCAGGCCAGATGGACCGGCCTCAGCCAGGTCCTTCTCCGAAATGGAGAAGGTCCTGGAGCTGCCCAAGTGCGGCTCTCTCGATGAACAAGGGGAAATGGAGAGATTTTGTTGGTTTTGGGGGGTGTTTGCATTCATGGTCATGGTAACCCTATTTTTTCCACGGGAAGCAATCGCTCATCACCCCTTGCAGTAGCCCACCCTGCAAGGGGTGCGTACAGGCCTGGTAGAGCCAGGTTCCGCCATTCAGGACCACCCCTCCTGCCTGGTGGCCTTGCAGTCCAACATGGCGGCTCCACCTTAGACATGGCGTAAAAACAAAGATAGATGGTGAAGTGAGAAGAAAAGGGGATGTGAGGAAGGTATGGGTGGGAATAAAGCAATTTTTAAAAACCCACCATCCCTTACCAGAGCTCAGGGGTTAGGGAACATTGTCTCCTCCTCCCTCAGCCCCGATCAGGGATAGTTGGCTGAGAAGAAGGTCAGCATCTACCCTGTGAAATTAGAAGCTGACCAGAGAAAGTTGTGGGGAAGGTTGTATGAAAAGCAAAGAAACAGGGGGAAAAACAAGTGTTTTGAAGGAAGGAGAAGAGGCTAAGCTGGGGTCGGACGGGGTGCTGAATCCCGTCAGCACGGCAGCCAGGATGGTAAATCGCCGCGCCCCTTACGGGTTTCTTAACTTTATTCTCAAAAATTTTACAAACTATAAAAGTTATTTGGATCCACTTTACCTCCCTTCTTAAAAATTGGCTCTATATTCACTAATTTCCAATCATTAGGTATTTTTCCAAACTCTAGTGAGCTACTATATATCTTCTCATGAATCTGATTTTATGAAATATGGCTTCACACATATGAGAGAGAGATCAGGAAATGTCCACCCTCAATGTGTTCAATGTCTGCAAATCCTTGCCAATGAACAATGAAGGAAAACAAACTGATAAGTCACTTGTGTTTAGTTCATCCAAACTTTATTGAAAAGCCACTAATTTACTGGAAAGATAGGAAGAACAGGTAAAACAAAGTCGGATTGATGCTCCTTCAGGTTCAGCTTTTTCTTTTAGGAAAGCTCTCATGGAATCCTTTGAAGTGGCATGGTATAGTGTACAATCCAAAAAGGCTCACAACATTGGAGAGGAGCTGGTGAAACCAGCAGCAGTTACTATGGTAAAAAATACTTGTGGAGCAGATGGTGAACAGTTTTTCAAGAAAAATAACAAACAGGTTGAACTGTTTGGCTGTGTGTACTGATAGATCACCGAGTAGGTTTTGTCACAGGTTAAAGGAGAAAATCCCTATGTCATAATAATTCCACGTTTCTTACATTGGGAAAACTTGGCCTCTCAATGGCTCCCGCCAGAACTCCATATTGCGCTGAATGATGTTATCCAAATTGTGAATTTTATAAAGGTCAGAGCTTTGAACTTGCATATTTTCCATAAAATGTGTGAAGAGATAGGATCAGATCACTTGGACTTACTTTTCCACTCTGATATCCGTTCACTGTCTTGAGACTGAATCCTTGGACAGGGTATTGAACTTGCCCAAAATAAGAGTCTGCCTCAGCAATGACAATAGCCCATCGAAAACTCAACAGTGGTCGAAGGATCTGTGAAGGTGGCACCTTCCATAGGTCATAATGTTTGAATTGTTGGCCACTCAAAAAATTAAGTCAGAAAGAGGGCAAGCTATCTCTCTTGAGAGGCTAGAAGGGTAATGTACTGAGCACTAGTGTCTACTGGAATGAAAATTATAAGGTGGATATAAGGTTAAGGTCATGATAGCTCAAGGTTCTCTATAATCACTGTAAGATGAATTCTGGGTTGACCATGGTATGGAATGCAGTGTTCTTCCAACTTCTAATTGCGACAAAGCTTGTACTTCCTCAGATCTCAAGGCAACTAATTCAACCAACATTAGGACCTATGGAATAAATAACCTTCAAGTCTCACTTGGTTTCACTACATTGTTCTTTTGCCATGATAGGTTGTATTGCTCCATGCTCTCCCTCTTGCTTGGACACATTATTGGTACTGTGTATTTCATTTACTCCTTTAGTTCTAGTTCAATTAGTATTTTTATATATATTTCATTTTTTAGTATAGTTTTTCAGATTTTGTGTCGGTGATACCGAGTAAGAGGTGGGATATCCTGTTCTACAGTTTCATTTATTAATTCTGTATTTTTGCATATACTTGTATATAAGGTTGACTCGCTTATAAAGACCCCATCAGGAACAAACATTTTCTCCCTATCAACAGTGCTGCCTTATAACAGAAAGTTCAATGTTTATTGAAGTTGGTGTTAAAATCAGGGTTGGCATTCCCCCCCCCCAAAAAAAAAACACCTAAAAAAACACTACCCAGTGGGTTTTATTGTTTTTTTTAATATTTTACCTTTTCACATCATTGAACTCCAGTATTTTATAAAATAAGGATAACTTATTATAAATTAATACTAATGGCATTATATTACCATTTATTTATGCATAAGTTTTCCCAAGTTTTCTTCCATATTATTTGAACAATTAAATAATAGCTCCTCTATAAGCAATTGAAATACCTGAAAATAAATTTTAATCTAAAATAAAAATAAATGTGACTAGTACTAATAAAAACAAAAATTTCCTTTGGTAATCTGAAATATTAAAAATTCATTCAATTTATTCTTCAATTTTCCATAGGTTTAGGATCTTAGTCCTTAGCCTGACCTAAGGTGCCTGTATATCCTGACCAGCTTGTGTGCCTTGTCTGCCCCTAATCTATTCCTTACATCGCTATAGACAAGACCGAAACTGGAAAATATACGCTCAATAGAGACTGAGCTTGCTGGACATGAATGGAGCTTAGTAATAAAATTGCAGAACTCTTCAGGAAGCTTATGTTTAGATGCTTTTGACTGTTTCTGTGACATTAAATCCCACCATTTTCCAGGACTTAAGGATTTTGTCACACTCTCTGAGAACATATGTGTGGGAAAAACTGAGGCTTCATTCAGTTTTAATTGTAGGAGTCCTACAATTGCTGAGTTAGCAGATGTATTCCTGTCAAAAGAGAAAAAAAGGACACATGTAATCAACTATCTGTATGACAAGTTGAGTGATAAAGCCCTCCTGTTTGAGTGTAAGGGTAATTTGGTAGGGATCGGTAGTATGAGAGTGCCTGTGATTGGAATGATAAGGTCACCTATTCGAATGCATGGTATGTTGATGAATGAGTGTGAATTCTCTGTGATTGATAAGGTGAGTAGTGAGTATGGTGTGATTTTGGGGTATGATTTTATGAAAGTGAACCGTATGGTTGTAGATCCTGCGAGTGATCAGATTGAGAGAAAGATTGATAAAAATGGGGTGTATAAGTTGTATGTAGGGAAAGATGGTAGTGTTTTGAGCAGTGTGTTTACCGATATTGAGGTGACTGCTATGAAGAGTGAAAGGGTGTCAGTTAGAGAAGGATGTGAGTTTGAATGTGGGTGAGAACACACTGATATTGGATGGAAAGGATGTGTGTTATAAGGTAAGGCATGATGCTTGTGTGTTTAATGAGAATGAATGATCCTTTTGTGTGTGTGCAGGCAGACCCCAGTGTGAAAGGGCAGGTGAGGGGGATCCAAGTCGGAGATGTACTGGGTTACCTCTCCACTGTCATTAAGATAGCTATGGATGATAGCACGGATGTCAGGGTAAATGTTGCAAATGAAAGGATGCGTGAATGGACATATAATGAAGTGGGAAGGATAGTGGAATTGGATGGATGTTTAACTGAATACGAAAAGGAGGATGTATATCAAATATTTTTTTAACAAAAGGGGGTTCCTCAGTAAAGGGGATCTAGATTTTGGGGTTGCAAAGCTTCTGGAATTGAAGATTATCCTGAAGGAAGACACCCCGATCTATCAGCGGCCGAGACATTTCCCATGTCCAGTTGCTGATGAGATTGAGGAGCAGTGTGTGGAATTAGAACGATTGGGGGTGATTGAAGAAAGTGAGAGTGCATGGAATAGTCCGATTGTTCAGGTACGTAAGCTGATGGAAGATTGCGTCTGTGTGTGGATTATCGAAAGGTGAATGAAAAGACTGTAAAAGAAAGGTTTCTGATGTGTGTGGTATCTGAGTGTGTGTATAGTATGCATGGGACAAAGTTGGATATGGGGATATTACCAGATGCCCATTGCTGAGGAGAGCCGGCCGGTAACTGCCTTCTCTTCCATGAAGAGGCATTACCAGTTCCGGAACATCAGCTTTGGGTTGGTTAATGCTCCTGGAGCCTTCCAGCGGGCAATGAATGTTGTGTTGAGTAAGAATGTGATTGCATTTATAGATGATATTTTGATTATGATTGAGAGTTTTGAGGAGCATATGAGATTGGTGGTGTTGAGAACATTGGAGTTTTGGTGTGAAAATGAAAGTAGCAAAGTGTGAATGGTTTGCAAAAGAAGTGGAATTCGTTGGGCATATGGTGAGTGAGAATGCGTTACAAAAGTCGCCGAAGTATGTTGAGAAGGTGCAAATGTTTCTGAACCAGTGACTGTGAAGCAACTGAAGTTGTTTCTGGGTTTGATTGAGTTTCAGAGTAAGTTTATATGTGATTATTCAGGTGTGAGTAAGCCTCTGACTGAGTGGATGGGCAAGAAAGGTAGTACGATTGTTAGGTGGAATGATAAGATGAATGAAGCGTATGAGAGACTGAAAGATGCAGCGGCTGAACATGTTAAATTGGCATACCCGCACTATAGTGTGTATGCTAAGATGCTTGAATTGTATATGGATGCAAGTGGGTATTGTATGGGAGGTTTTCTGATGCAAGAGCAGCGTTTGAATGGAGAGAATGTTAGGCTAATAATTGGCTATGTATCCAAGGATATGAATGCGGCAGAGCGAAAGTATTCAACTGTGGAGCGAGAGTTGGCTGCGATAAGGTATTGTTTGAAAGAGTTGCGTCCATTTTTGTATGGTGTGAGGTTTGTGATCAAAACAGATTACCAACCTCTTGTGTATTTGCAACATATGAAATAGGCTGATAGTAGGATTGCAAGGACTTTAGAAGATTTGAGTGATTTAGACTATGTGATTGAATATGTGCCTGGTGAATGGAATGGAGTGGCTGATTTCATGTCAAGGTATCCTGGTACAAATGATGAAAATGTGTGTGGAGTGAGTGATACTGAGTATTTGCTGAAAGGGATTATGAATGGAAAGGAGAGTAAGGGTGGTGGTGATTCCTTGTTTGAGAGTGTATGGAATGGTTTGCAAGATTTGAAGAGTGATGGAGTAGATGTGAGAGTGCCCGATAGTGTGGATGACTTAAGGAAGGAGATAATGAGTGAAGTATGTAGGAAGCCTGAAAGTATTGATATGGCGAGGGTGCAGAACTTTATGAAAGAATTGAGAGCAATGTGCATGCAAGGGGTCCTGCCATTTCAGGAAGTGTGGATTGTAGTGAGTCGTTTGTATGGAGTGATTGTTTATGTGCACTTTGGTGGTGAGAGGCCGATTGTGTACAAGGATGAGAACGTGAAGGGTTTGAATGCTAATGTGGTGCATCTGCAGTGTTGGAGCGGTGTGCATTACAATTAGGTGATTGAAAAGTGTTCGTATATGAGGGAAAAGAATGATTGTCTGGATGATGATGAGTGTGTGGTAAATGATGATGAAGTTAATGACAGTGTGGATGTCAGTGCTGATGTTAATATTATTGTTCCTTCTGTGTATTGCGAGCATGGAGGACATGATATGATGGAAACAAGAGTGAAAGTCGGGGAAAGGTTCTTCTATGGTTTGATTGATACTGGTGCGAAAGTGACATAAGTGATTTTTTTTTTTAGGAGGCTATCTGGCGACTGCCTAAATCTAGGCTACTTTAAAATAAGAATATGAAAATAAAACAACGATAAAAAAACAAGATGAAAACAATTGGGAAGCTCCGGCGTCGGGAGGAGGTCACCCTCCCACTGGCGCAGGAGCTTGCAACCTACAAAGAAAACAGCAATAACAAAAAAACAAAAAACAAAAAAACAAAACCTAGTTAAATAAAAGGGAGAAGGCCAGGCTCCCCCCAAAAGTCTACAAGTCCACCAGTCAATGTGCACGCACTCGTCCCAAGTACAAGGGACAGGCGGTAGCGACCCCGCCCATCAAGGTACCGGAAAAGGTAACATGCGTGAAGATCAACCAGACTGGGACATTCAACAAGAATATGCCGAACAGTATGGGGGACAACACAGTCTTCCCAGTAGGGCACTGGCAAGCGCTCCAGCAAATGGCGGTGCGTCCCGCGAATATGCCGAATTCGGAGACAACAGAAAGCAACCTGAAGCCTTCGCGGCATTAGGGGGTAGGTCGATGGGAACAGTCGCGGCGCAATGGCAAGCAACTTTAAGTTCCCTTTGCCCTTCTCCCATCTTCTTTGCCAAGCAGTCCGAAGAGCTGCCCGTATTCCTACCATGTAGTCGGTGTGAGGAAGGGCGAAAGGCTGATCCGGTCGCAGAGTCCTCGCGGACTCTTTGGCGCCCTCATTCCCTGCAATTCTTACATGTCCAGGAACCCAGCAGAAGATTATCTCGATATCCACCCGGCTCGCCAAAACCGTAGCTTCATAGATATCGCGAACCAGGGAAAGTGGAGATTCCAATGCCCCGAGAGCACTCAGGGCGCTTTCTGAGTCACTATAGATCACAATCCGGTCTCTGAACCGGGCACTTTGCGTAATCTCCCGTGCCGAGGGATGTATTGCCACCAGCTCGTTCGTGAAGACAGACGCACCTGGCAGAGCCTCGCTGACTTCAAACAGTGGGGATACGGCGTGGAGCCGACCCCCTCATCGGACTTGGAGACATCAACAAACACTAGCACAGTTCCAGCATGGCACAAGGTGTACTCCAAAAACGTCGAACGCAATACTCCCGGCGCTGTACAAACTTTAGGAGCAGAGGCGTGGCGACAAATAGCCAAATGTGGTACCCTCCAGGGTGGGTGGCGTCCTAGGCAGAACTAGGGTCGGCACCGGCCAGAGAGCTATACCTAGCTCTCGAAGGAGTTTCCTGGCCCTAAACCCAAAGGGCTTAGGATATGACTCGAGTCTCTCGGTGGCATAGGCACTAAGAAAATCAGCTACGAATGCAGTGAGAGCTGTTGGCGACTGAGGGAGGCGCCGGGCTCGCGCGTACAGGCGAAGGATACACTGTACACTGCGTAGAGCGAGTGGTATGTTCCCAGCATCGGCTAGTAGGCTCTCAATGGGGGAAGTGTGCGGAAGGCACCGGTCGCAAGGCGAAGGCCAGTGTGGTGGATCGAATCCACCTTCCGCAATAAACGCTCGGCTGCGGATGCATAAAACTCGTATCCATAGTCGAGCTTCGAACGAAAAAAGGATCGGTAAAAAAGAAAGGCAGTAGCCCTATCAGCACCCCAAAGCGCTGAACGCCACGGAACGGAGAATATCCATGGCGCGGTTACAAGAGACCATAAGGCTGCGAATATGAGCCTCTCAGGTGAGGCGACGGTGAAATACAAGACCAAGGAAACGGTGCGATTCAATCACTTCCAGGCGTACCCCATTAAGAAACAAGTGTCTGGGTCGGGGTGGAGCCGTGGATGGCGGCAGAAGTGCACCACCTTAATCTTGGCCAAGGAAAACCGAAACCTGTGCGCTTCGGCATAGCGAGAGACGCGGTTCAATGCTCCAGAGTTGGCATCTGGGCCGCGCCAAAAGAGATCGAAAGGTCGTCCATGTAGAGCGTAGCGAGAACATCTTCCGGAAGCACCGAGGTGATGCCGTTGAAGCTCAGGGCAAAGAGCGTGACACTGAGGACACTTTCCTGCTCCTTTAAGCCGGGGAGGGCTCCCCCCACCCGTACGCGGAATCGACGATCTCGCAAAAATTCAGATATAAACATTGGGAGGCGTTCCCTCTCTCCCATCGTGTGCAGAGTCTCCATGATACCGTATCGCCATGCGGTATCATAGGCCTTCTCTAGATCGAAAAACACCGTGGCGTAGTACTGTCTACGAAGGCCTCGCAGACGGCATTTTCGAGTCAGAGCAGAGCATCCGACGTGGAGTGGAAACTTACGGAAGCCGCACTGTGCAGAAGACAGATGGCCTCCGCTGTCCAGGAAAAAGGCTAGTCTAACATTTACCAATTTCTCCATCAACTTGCACACGCAAGACGTTAGAGAGATTGGGCGGAAACCGGTCGGAGTAGAGTGATCTCTCCCCGGTTTGCGAAAGGCGAGCACAGTAGCAATTCGCCAGGAATCTGGGAGAAGATCCTCCACCCTGATCCTGTTGAACAAATCTAACAGAAAGGCCATGCCTCGCTCACCCAGGTGTCGAAGCATGGCGTACGGGACATCGTCCGGACCATGGGCGATGTCCGCGCAGGAAGCAAGAGCAGAGCGCAACTCACTCACAGTAAACTTGTCATTGAAGGGTTCACCGCCTCTGGAGGTAAAGTCCAGCCGGCGGCCTTCCGCGACATCACGACGTGCATTGAATGCTGGCGGAGCAGCATCCCGGCTAGAGAATGCGGGAAAAGCGGTCGCGAAGGATTCCGCCACGGACGCGGGGTCTGAGATTGCGGCCCCATTCTCCTGGAGAAGGGAAGGATGGTCCTGTGAGAACTTGCCCCAAATCCTTTTGACTCGCTTCCACGCCTCTGCTAAAGGGGTCTTCCCGTTAAGTGAAGACACGTATGCCCGCCAAGAAGAGCGGCGGGCGTGCTTCGAAATATACCGGAACCTAGCCCTAGCCCGACGAAATTCACAAGTCCCCGGCATCGAAATCAGCTAATGGTGGAATGTACGCAGAAATGATAATATACCTCCTATCCAGGTGAAGCTGCACAGCCACTGCCTGAAAGGAGGTATCAAAAGTGAAAGGAAGAATGGAGACATCATGCCGGGTGTAAACCACGCATCCCCCAGCCCAGCCATCCTATGGTGGGGGGGTTCGCAAGACCCTTATACCCCGGGAGGGTGGGCTGGGGGCACACGCCTAGTATGGTCTCCTGCAGAAAAATAGCTAATGGGGAACGGGACGAGAAGAGCCTCGGCAGCTCCTCGAAGTTGGCCCGGAGTCCACGGCAATTCCATTGAAGGAATATGCCCTCCAGGCCTAGCTCGGAAGAGATGCAGGGGCTCTCTTTGAACAAAAGACCCTCACAGGAATGGTTGTATGCTTCCCAGAGGCAGAACCCGGGGCGCTGTCACCTTCGAGGACTTATTGGGGGAGGTTTGGTTCGCCATGCAAGTCTTTTCCTCCCTCTGTCTTGAAACCTTAGGCGGGCATTGCGACTTCGGAGGTGGGGGGCCCTCTTTTCGAGGAACCACCCTCTCTGAGCCACTCAGCCCACCACTAGGCATGGGCGAACGAGCTGAAGCTCCCTTGTTGCTGTCCTCCTTTCGGGGGACAGCTTTAGGAACCCCAGAAGATGGCTTGGCAACCAACTTCAGGGGTGTTGCCTCTTATGAGTCTAACGATTCGGTGGACGAGTGTGGCTGTTTAGCCTTACAGGAAACGGTCATGCTGGGAAAAGAGGTGGGAGACTTGGCTTTAGTCGGGGCTGGGTATGAACCCTTTTTGCCGCTAGCTTTACCAGGGAAGCGCCTGGTTTGAGTAGAGCACACAGAAGGGCTCCGAATGGGCGCGGAAAAAAACATGCTCATTGGCATGGATGGGCCAGGAGCAGAGGGTGCCTTTCTAACTATTGAGGCATATGATGTCCCAGGCAGAACCAGGCGTGCCAGGACCAAGTCCTAGCCTCACGGAATGAGAGTTGATCCTGGGCCTGAACGGCCAGAATTTCTTTCTCAAGGAGAGATGCACCACATTGTTTCAAAAAGCGGGGTGCGGCTCTCCACAATTGACACACTTGGCCACACATGACTTAGACTTATCGTGTGCGGCCTTGGAGCCATTTACACAGACTTCGGGTGACCCCGACTTTACACATCTACAAGAATGATTCGTATGGCCAAAGCGGTGACAGTAATAGCACCGCTGCGGCAGTGGCACGAATGCCTTCATGCGGTAGCAGTACCAACCGGCACCACCGACTCAGGAAGCTTGGCACAGTCAAACGTGATGAAGAGTGTTGGGGTGGGTCTCGAGGGCCCTCCTGGTTTTCTCATCACACGTTCGACCTTGACTGCCCCATGGTCGGCCAGCTCTGAGGTGATGTCCTCTATGGAGTAGTCAACGAGTTCCCTCGCACTTATCTTGGCTACCTCAGCAGGATTCGCCGCATTTGCCAGAAGGCTCCCGTCTGAGAAACGGGTCACCTTCGGCTCTATCTAATGCTCTCCTCTGATGGATCATGTTGCCCTTGGCCAACATGCTGCCATTAGTGGAGCGAATAACTAGGAAGCGTTTACAGCCAGCAGGCTAAAAAACGCCAGGTAGCCTCTGAATGAGGGGCCCCGATGTTATCGAGGTCTTAGTCAAGGACTCTGGACCCAGGGTGCCAATCTTGGCTTGGTCGCTTGCCAAAGTGGGAGCAGACCCATCTGTCCCCGCAGCCCACATGGATGGAGAGGAGCCCCGAGGTCTTTTTAGTCTCTTTTTTTAATTCTTTTTCTTTTTTAGAGAGGAGGGCGGGAAATGAACCCGCTTCTCACCTCCGCCAGTAGGAGCCCCTTGGCCAGATGGACTGGCCTCAGCCAGGTCCTTCTCCGAAATGGAGAAGGTCCTGGTGGTCGTAGGGGCACCGGTCAGAGGAGATCCCTCCCCTCTTTGTACTGCCTCGGAAACCCCAGCCATTTGAGGAGGACCTTGTATAGGGGCGGATTCGGGTTCGGTGCTTGGTGCCAAGCCTGGATTCCCCCCCATGGAAGGCCCTACTGTCTGAGGCTGGGTTGCCTCAAGGACCATGTCTATCTCAAGGGGTCCTCCAGTTGGCCATCCCCCCCCCCCAGGACATCGCAGGTCCCGTTGGCATCATTGTCTCTAGTCAGGCGTGGGAAGGCACAGGTCTTGACCACGGCAAGGTTTAATATTCTTGCCAGTAGGTCTTTTGAGGGAAGCGACCGAAGGGGCCTGGCTACCAAGCCGCTTCAATGGGGAGTGGTCGGCTATGGGCTGCCTGCTGGCTTTCTTGGCAGTTTCCTTGGATAGAAAAGGAGGGACTGCCGCTGGAAGCAGGGAAGTGCCCGAAAGCACCTCCAGAGAAGGGGGTGAGGAGGAGTCCCCTACACCTGTAGGTGTAGGAGAGGAGTAAGCCTCCTCTCCAGTTAAAGAAATATGGAGGGTCCCCTGGGAGACCTCCATTTTTTCTGTGGAGCTGCCCGAGGGCGACTCCGTTGATGGAACAAGGGAAGTTGAGGGTTGTATTTTTTTTAAGTTCTTCATCATTAGGCATGGTGACCCTGTATTTTCTATGGGAAGCAATAGCTCATCACCTCTCGCAGTAGCCTGCACTGCAAGGGGTGCATAGAGGCCTGGCAGAGCCAGGTCCTGCCATTCAGGACCACCCCTCCCGCCTGGTTGCCTGGCAGTCCATCAGCATGGCGGCTCCACCTTAGACACAGCATAAAATTGATAGTGTGTGAAGAGGAAAGGAAAAGGAATGTGAGGAAGGTATGGTGGGGATGAAGCAGGTTGTTAAAAAAAAACATCCCGGACCGGAGCTCAGGGGTTAGGGAACTTTGTCCCCTCCCCCCTCAGCCCCTCGCTGGGACGGTTGGCTGAGAAGAAGGTCAGCATCTACCCTGTGAAATTAGAGGCTGACCAGAGAAAGTTGTGGGAGAGGTTGTATGAAAAGCGATGAAGTAGGGAAGAAATACAGGCTGTCTGAAAGGAGAAGAGGCTAAGCTGGGGTCGGACGGGGTGCTAAGTCCTGTCAGCACGGCAGCCAGGATGGCAAATCACTGTGGCCCTTACGGAGGACACCTGGGTGAAATGAAAAAGAGTGGATGCACCATGAGTATGGCATCCTTACAATGCAGCTCAACAAGGCAGTTCAGTAAACAAAATTAAAAGGTAAAGCTAATAATGATAACAATAGCAATGCAAACAAAACTGAATTAATATAAGCAAAGGGATGTAAAGACTTATTATCAGAATATAATAGTAATAATGACGTTAATATCAAACACAAAAGACATCAGGTTTAATAAAGAATATACCAGGTTTAATATTAAGTGATGTTTGTGAGAGGTATGATAGGCTGGTTTCTGGGTGTGAGAGGGATGCAGTTGTTATTACGCATGTGGGAGTGAATGATGTAAAGAAGGTGGGTACATGTGAGTTACATGAGCAGTATAAAAGGTTAGTTGAAAGGATGAGTAAAAGCAGGGTAAAAGGTGTTGTTTCTGGTGTGCTTCCGAGATTGGATGTGGGGGTAGAATGGTTGTCGCATGCAATTGGTTTGAATGAATTTGTGAAAGGACTGTGTGAGGAGTTAGGATTGGTGTTTGTAGATGTCTGGGGAGGGTTTTACGGGAATAGGAGGTTGTATGCGATGGATGGGCTCCATCTTAGTCGGGCAGGTGTTGAGGTTCTATGGGGGGAGCTGGATAGTGTGATTAGGTCCTTATGGGTGGGAAACTAGAAGCTGTTAGAGGTAAGGGAATAACAGGAATAGAGGGCAGGTGTAGGAAATGGAAGGGATGCAGAGATAGAGGAATAGCTAGGGGAGAGGGCATACTGATGCGTTATAGGGGGACTAATGCACAAGTGAATGAGCAGATAACTAGGAATAAAAAAGCACAATGCAATGAAGATGGGAATAATAAAAAAACCTTAAAAATATACTACACAAATGGTCGGAGTATAAGGAATAAGATAGATCTCTTAAGAGCGTTAGTGAGTGAAGAGAATTTTGATATAATTGCGATAACAGAGTCATGGCTTGATTTGGCAGGTAATCACTTTAAACCTGAGGTTGAGATTGAGGGCTTTAACATGTTCCATACAGATAGGAATAGGAAGAGAGGAGGAGGGGTTATTATTTATATTAAAGATAATCTCCAGTGTTGTGTAAACAGTACAATTAAATTAGATGATAACACAGAGTCATTATAGCTAAATGTAAAGGAAGGTAAAAACAAGCTTGTCATAGGATTATTATACAGACCACCAAATCTTAGTAAGGAAGCTTCAAATCTTCTGTGGCAGGAGATTGAACGGGCATGTAGAAGTAAGCATGTGTGTATAATGGGCGATTTTAATTACAGAAATATAGACTGGGAAGCTCTTGTGGGTGATCAGGAGGCTGAGGAATTTTTTAATGTTGTCCAAGATAATTTTCTGAGGCAGATTATTAACGAACCCACTAGAGGTAATAATATACTGGATTTAGTTCTGACAAATCGGGAAGAAGTTATTAAGGATACTGAGATTGGAGGAAATTTGGGTAATAGTGACCATTGTGAAATTAGATTCAAGATGAAATGGAATGGTATTGATAGTAGCATGAACAATGTTAAAATTCCTGACTTTAGAAGAGCAAATTATAATGGGCTAAGGACTTACCTGGAGGCAGTTGTACAGAAACCAAGCAATGAAATCAATTCAGGAATAGATTCAATGAGGAAGAGATTACAATTGAAGAGGAGTATGAAAGAATAATTGAGCAATTAATTACAGGTCAGATGATTAACATTCCATATAAGGAGATTAGGACTAAAAATAATGACCCAAAATGGATGACAGATAAAATTAAGCATTATATTGGCATTAAAAAGGGCATTTATAGGAAAATAAAAAATGGAGAGGATCACTTAAGGCAGAGATATAATGAACTAGCAAGAGATGTTAAAAAGTTAGTTAGAGTAGCAAGGAGAAATTATGAAATTAAAGTGGCAAATAGGGCAAAGGAAGATCCTAAAAGTTTTTATCAATTATACAAAACTAAGGTTAGAGATAAAATAGGCCCACTTATAGATTCCAATGGAGAATTAGTGAGTGATAGGGACTCAATGGCTGGAATGCTAAATGACTTTTTTCTTTCAGTATTAACACAGGAGGATACTCTAAATATACCTGAGGTGTCAATGATCTTTCGGGGTAATGATGAAGAGAAATTAAAGGATATCTTGATCACAAAGGAGATAGTGACAAAGGAAATTGATAAAATCAAAAGTAGTAAAGCACCCGGTCCTGATGAGCTCTTTCCTAGAATTTTGAAAGAATGTAAGGATGTGTTAAGTGAGCCCCTAGCATGCATCTTAGAAAATCATTGGAGAGTGGCATTGTGCCAGTGGCATGGAAGAAAGCCAATGTGATACCTATATTTAAGAAAGGGGATAAAACAAATATGTCTAATTACAGACCAGTAAGTTTGACATCAGTGGTAGGGAAAATGATGGAATCTATTATAGCAAGGAATATTAGAGATCACTTGGATAAGCATAAGTTGATAAAAGAATCACAGCATGGCTTTAGTAAGGGTAAATCCTGTCTGACTAATTTGCTGTCTTTTTATAGTAAGGTGTATGAAGCAGCAAATAATGATGAAAACTATGATATTTTATACTTGGACTTTAGTAAGGCTTTTGATCGAGTGCCACACTTACGGATTCTGAGCAAAGTTAAAGCACACAGGATCGATGGCAGTATATTTAGGTGGATTCAGTCATGGCTTGGTGACAGACAGTAAAGAGTTAGTATAGATGGAGTTAAATCTGAGTGGGGGTGTGTTAGCAGTGGAGTTCTGCAAGGATCTGTTTTGGGTCCCTTGCTATTCTTAATTTATATTAATGATCTTGACATAGGTATAAGTACTGACCTGAGTAAATTTGCTGATGATACTAAGCTAGGTAGGGCCATTAGGGCTGATTCTGATGCTGTTGTAATGCAGGAGGAATTGACCATTCTGTCCAATTGGGCCGAGAAATGGCAAATGAAGTTTAACATAGACAAATGTAGTGTACTTAGTATAGGTAGAAATAATCCATTGAATAGTTATAAATTAAATGGGAGAATTTTAGGGAGGACTGATTGTGAGAGGGACTTGGGTATTTTGGTAAGTTCAGACCTTCGTCCTAGAAAGCAATGCCTAAATGCTAAAAATAAAGCGAATAGGATATTGGGATTCATTAGGAGGAGTGTAAGCAATAAGAGTGCTGAAGTCATTCTAAAACTGTATCTGGTGCTAGTTAGGCCTCATCTAGACTATGCAGTACAATTTTGGTCACCATATTATAGGAAGGATATTGATTTGCTTGAGTCTGTGCAGAGAAGGATGACAAAGATGATTGGTGGGCTAAGGAACTTACCTTATGGTGAAAGGCTCAGAAAACTAAATCTACATACATTGGAAAGGAGAAGAGTCAGAGGGGAATTGATTGAAGTCTTCAAATGGGTAAAAGGATATAATAAAGGGGATCTGGGTAAGGTTCTTATACTAAGTGAACATGACAGGACACGTAGCAATGGGTTTAAGCTTGATAAGTATAGGTTTAGGAAGGAGATTGGGAGGAATTGCTTTACAAATCGTGTGGTAGATGAATGGAATAGGCTCACTAGACATGTGATAGAAGCCTCCTCTCTGGGTAGTTTTAAGAATAGATTAGATAAATATATGGATGAAGCTGCTAGATGGGACTGACTTTTTTTTTATGTACATATGTATATATTTTTCTAAGGAGTGGGGAGATTATATTTTGCGGTTGCATGAATGGACATAATCCTCTGGATGAATTTTATGTATATTGTAGATTAGATCTGACAAACTCCTGTAAAGGGTGACACTGTTGATGACTTTTCTCTGGTATGAAATCTTTTGTGTGTTGACTGGAACAGGAGCTGCCAAGTGTAGGCCATGAATGGTCTTTTGCAGTCTCCTTCTTTTCTTATGTTCTTATTATAAAGGAGGATTAATATGTGCTAAGTTGCTCACCTCGGTCATCCGTGCTCATAACAGGTATTAATCCAAATGTACAGGAAAGAAATTATGTTATAATTTAAGGCACATTACAAAAACATACATACAAATATTACTGCGCAAGACAAGCCATGCTAGAAGAGCTTAATATATAGCTAAAACATCTGAAAGAAAGAGTAGAGTTGAATAACATGATCAGAATAAGGAAATCATTTCACAGTAATACCAACTCCCAACCTCTGTACCCAGAAAACCAGATCAGAACACTCTCCCCCCAAAACACAAATTTGTTTTCAGTCTGTTATGTACATATAAAAGAATGCCACCTTTCCTATATGGACTATCTTTTCTGTTTAGTGTGTAGTTATTTAAGGAAAGTATAGTATCACATACTGAAGGTTTACACAAAGACTCGCATAAAGCTATAACATCTGGTTTATTCTCTGATATTCTTGTCTCAAATTCTGCTAGTTTATTCATAATACTTTCAGTTTGTATACCAGCACTTTAGTTTTTTAACCTTAACATAACTTTATCAAATAGATTTTGAATTTGTATTCTAATGCCTGATATGTTCTGGGAAAATTTATCACCTTAACAACCTGAAATTTTTTTATCATGATGTTAGTCTCTCCGTCTTCTTTCCACCTCTTGAATTCCTGAACCACTTCCGTCTGCATGGTTCTTTGCTTTACAGTATAGTCTGGGTCTATATACACTCTTTTTTTACAGTGTACATCATTCCTAGCATCTCTCAGGTTCTTTGCAGCTTTTAATATTCTGTACTTCTTTTCCACCAAGTTGAATTTTACACACACTGGTCTAGGGCCTTGATCGCTTCCTTGCTGCCTCTTTCCTAGTATGGTTACCTTTTCAATTTCATCATCTCTTATCTTAAGAGTATCACTCACTCCAACATGGAGTTTCAAAACCTGACTTTTGTCAAGCCTTGCCCTCTCTCAGGGGTTAGTTTCACTCTCATCAACCTAATTTATTCCAAAAATAACCACATTATTCTTACATTTCTCCCTTTCCATCCTTTCAATCATAACTTCTTTAATCTTTTTATCCACATGAGATACCATATTCTCTTCTATTTCTTCTAGTTTTTCAATTCTCCATAGGGTAATATTTCAGATTTGGGGCGCACAGTAGGTGGCGCTGTTAGCAGGCTACAATTTTGGGCTACAGCTTATCTCTTATGACATCAGACGGTAGCTTCAGATGTGACTAATCACACCGTTATATTTTTTTGTTGTTTTGGGGATTTGTAACTTTTAGTCTGTATTATTTACTAAATATCTGCGCCTCTGCTTATTTATAGTTTTTTCTAAGTTAGTTAAGGTTTCTTGATGTCTTTTATTGTCTTTTTTTTGTTTTCATATTTTTTGTTTCTCAGTGAACAATAACAGCTTCTTACTGGCAACGTTGTAGCTATAAATAGAACCTACTTAGCATTTGTTTTTGTTTCGTTATGGCTTTTTTGTGCTCTAGTTGTGCTTCTTCGTTATTCAAATTCGGATTTATTTTGCATGACTGTGAAAAACTTTTAGATTATTTAGAGGCACATAAACTAATCAAGAAACCTATAAAAGTAAGTATTGTTTGTCATTAGGTTAGGTTTTACTGCCAGTAAAAAGCTGTTGGGAAAAACCCCCAGTAAATTTAAGGGGACTGCTCATGGGGGGATATCACTGCGATGATCCTGAGTTTCAATCAATTGGAGGGGGGGGGTCTGGAGGGCACAGCCCCCAAGTATATACTCATATAGAAAAAAATATAACGCCATAATTGTTCACATCTGACGCTACCATCTGACATCATAAGACATATATTGTAGCCCAAAATTGTAGCCTATAAACAGCGCCACCTACCGTGCACCCCGAAACTGAAGTGTTACCCTCCATAATGATGACATTACCTTACTGTCACAATCCTTACAAAACCATCTGACAAGGTCATGTACTTCAATTATGACTTTGTATTTGTTTACATGAATTTTTAAACAGCCAGAATGATACCATACCTTACAGGCCAATAACCATCCATTTCATAGCTAAATTCCCTATTATCCCTTCCGATGTTAAGAACTTTGCATTCATGGATGACGTTTGTAATTTTTGTGGAATGGGTAATGAAATGGAATAACATAACATAATTTCACGGATGACAAAAGCCACAAGGGCCTATCAAAGGTCATCCGCATCCGTCAAAACCCACCCACATAGGACTATATCAATAATCGCAAGGGGAAGACAAAATCCAAGCTCCCCCCACAATATAATATAACAGATGACAAAAGCCACAAGGCCCATCATAGGTCATCCAAGTCAAACGGCCTCTTTTTTAAGGCACCCAAACTCCGAAGAAAACTTCATCCAGAGGATTGCGTCCAGAAACAAGGGTATCGCCAATCAAGGCTTGTCAAGAACTAAAACATGCAGCTATAGATATATACAAACAATATTAATATATACAAAACTTAGAAACCATCACAACCTTCCCTTCCCATAAATTCATCCAACCTACTCTTAAATACATTTAAATTTGGACTACTTACTACCCTCCGCGGCAATTTGTTCCAGAAGTCTACCACTCTATTGGTGAAAAAGTATTTTCTTAAATCCAACCTACACCCTTGCTTTTAAATTTTCAAGTGGTGACCTCTAGTCCGATTTCCATCATCTAACTCAAAAAACTTGCTAACATCCAATTTATCTATCCCAGAAAAAATTTTAAAGAGCTCAATCATTTTCCCTCTCACACACCTCATAACATAACATAACATAATTTCACGGATGACAAAAGCCACAAGGGCCTATCAAAGGTCATCCATATCAATCAAATCTCATCCATATAATGCATCCATAGGATTTTGTCAGATCATGCATCTACAATATACAATTTAAACAATCCATAGAATTATGTCAGACCATGCATCTACAATATATAATTTAAAGCCTCTATAGGAGTCTGTCAAAATAAAATCAAAGTCCCCCAAAATATACAATAAAAAGAAACTGCATCCACAGGAATGAGTCAAGAAACATACCTCCATACCAAAAAGTAAGGAGTTAACCCTCCATCCCCATATAATCATCCAATCTGCGCTTGAAAACATTCAAGTTTGGGCTGTCTACAGTCTCAGGTGGCAAACTATTCCAATAATCCACCACTCTGATGTCCGACCGATTCTAGATTTTGCATCTCCAATTTGGAATCTTGGGTTACAGGGCCAAAATCAGCTTCTGGAATCTGTTCAACGCAGATGGACAAAACAGGTTGCTGGTCTGACTGATCTTCCATACCTTGACAGGCTGACAACTTTGGGATTATTCTCCGTGAAGGGTAGGCTGTTAAGGCAGGACCTTATTTATTGCTATCGTATATTCCATGATTTAACCATCATCTCCCCTTCCGACATCTTCACAATGGCACCTACTGTTGGCACAAGAGGTCATAAATTTAAGATTCAGATGCAGCATTGTCAGTTGGAAGCTCTTAGACGATTTTTCTCTTGTCGAATTATCCAAAAATGGAATTCTCTACCCCAAGATATTGTTGATGCTCCGAGCCTCACTGCGTTTAAGTCTAGACTGCAGTACTTTCTCGGTGAAGAATTGTTCCATCTTTGACCTACTGCCAGTTCATTTCAATCTCAATTTGTTATATTTTCAAGGTATTTTATATGGAGGATACACTTAGCCAGTCATTAATGATATATTTGAGTAAACCTCCCGTGTAGCCTGACTGGAGTATCTGTCTTGGACTTTTGGGCCTGTCCCTCTCCTATCCGGTCTGGCTGGACTAGAGTGGTAGGGCCCTACCAGGTAATAATAGAACCAGGTAATAATCCAGTCTGCACCTCTGTTTTTTAATCTTTGAGTGGTGACCTCTAGTCCTATTACTACCTTCTAACTCAAATAACTTGCTGAAATCCAATTTATCCATCCCAGAAAAGATTTTAAAAAGCTCAATCATATCTCCCCTCACACACCATCTTTTCTTTCAAATGAGAACATATTTAATACCTTCAGTCTATCTTCATATTCAAGGTGCTTTAGGGATGGTATTATTTTTGTTGCGCTCCTTTGTACTGACTCTAACAAGTTTTATCATGTCTAAAATGTGGTGACCATGCTTTACTCTCTACAAAGGAGATGCGAGCGCTACCTGGTGATTTATGTGTGGAAGACCCTAGAGGGGCTGGTACCAAATGTAGGGCTGAGTCAACAACCACATAAGAAAAGGAAGACTGTGCTTCATCCGGAGAACAGAGGCCACATCCCAGAGAGCGGCAAGTCATTCATAACTGTTTCACAAGGAACGGAGCTTGGCTCTTAAATGCAACACCGAAAGCAGTTAGGGAGCTAACAGGGGTCACAACTGACACATTCAAGCGCCACTTAGACAGATGGTTGGCTACAATTCCCGATGAGCCCCCAACACTGGCATACACTAGAACCGCTAGCAAAACTCTAATAAATTTCCAAAATATCAGAGAATCAGGGCTGCCTGGCTACAGCGGAGGCCCACCTTAGCTGCACCCACCGAGGGTGCACAGACAAAATATTTTATATCCTATCATTCACATCACCAAACGTAATGTTTACTAAAATCTATGAATATTAACCCCCTACACAACAATAACAATGTACTCACATATTATATTCATAATTAACTATCCTAATTATATTACTATAATCTAGTCATTACTTAGTACAATTAACACACAATCCAGCAAATGCTCATATATTTTAATACAATAGCAAATTCTTAACTTTCATTCTGCTGGAATGTTGGCACTTATGGGGTTCACCTCCGGTGGAACCCATCCAGGTAAGATATCCAGGTAAGCTAATAATTTATTTGTCACTCTGCACCTTAAAACCACCCTCAGTCTATTTATATATTCAAGGTGCCTCAGGAAAGGAATAATCTTTGTTGCCCTCCGTTGCACTGACTCGAGAAGGTTAATATTGTGTCTAAAATGTGTGGACCATGCCTGTATACAGTACTCTAGATGTGGCCTAACATAAGAGTTCTAGAGTTTAAGAATAACCTCCTTACTTTTGTAACTGACATTTCTCTTGGTAAATATGTAGATTAGCGGCCCGGCTGAAAAAAAAATTTCTGTGTAAATATTATTGTTCACTCGTGTTGGAATATTCATGCACATTTGAGTCCTTTTTGAATTATTATTCTATAAACAATTAGGATTATATACTGGGGGGCTGTGCCCCCCAGACCCCCCAATTTAATGAAACTCATCGTGTTTACCCCCATACAAGCCGTCAACTTAAATGTACTCCAAAAACGTGAAACATTTTGGAACACGGACAAAATAGTACGTCCCATCGTTCGCGCCGATAATCTACATATTTACCTTTCTCTTAATGAAACCCAGCACTCTATTTGCCCTATTTCTTGCTTCAATACACTGCTTAGAAAACCTTAATGACTTATCTATTACTACTCCTAGATCTTTCTCATCCTCTACTGAGCTCAGCCAATGCCCATCCATTTCATAGTTAAATTCTCTATTATCTTTCCCATGTTAATAACTTTGCACTTACCAAGGTTGAAAGTCATTTGCCACTTATGTGCCCAGGATAACAATTTATTTAAATTCCCCTGCACTTTAAAATTATCATCAATATCTTTAACTACAGCTGCTAATTTGGTATCATCCGCAAAAATTGGCACTTTATTATTAACTGCCTCCCCAAGATCGTTTATATAGATGAAATATAATAATGGACCGAGAACTGATCCCTGAGGAACCCCACTGATAACATCCCTCCACTCTGACTTTACACCATTTACACAACACAACTTCATGGAAGACAAAAGCCACAAGGGCCCATCAAAGGTCATCCGCATCCGTCAAAACCCACCCACATAGGACTATATCAGATCATTCAACTACTTTATAAACAATCCATAGGATTGTGTCAGATCATGCATCCACAATATACAATTTAAACAATCCATAGGATTGTGTCAGATCATGTGCCCACAATATACAATTTAAACCAGCCACACAAGCGGATCAAAAACAAAAAGCACCATTGCCAGAGAAAGACAAAATCAAAGTCACCCACAATACAATAAAACAGATGACAAAAGCCACAAGGGCCCATCATAGGTCATCCGAGTCAAATGGCCTCATTTTTAAGGCACCCAAACTCCCAAGAAAACTACATCCAGAGGATTGCATCCATTTAGCACTACCCTTTGCTTCTTGTCTTTCAGCCACTCAGCTATCCAATTTGAAACACCCCCACATATCCCAATCATTTTTGATGTGGGCGCAAGTGTGAAAGACAGACAATCCCACCAAGAGCTCCAGAGAGGGTCAAGACCTTACTTGCATCCAGCCTGGGGTATGAAGGACCAAAAACCTTCAATGCTCTCCCAAAAGAAGTGAGAGGGAGGAGCAATTGCCCGGTGGACAGCTTCAAAAGCGCACTGGACAAGTTTCTGTGGATGGTGCCGGATGAGCCATCAGTGCCAGGGTATACCACCATCAGAAGGGCCCCCTCCAACACCATAACAGACCAACTGGACCTCGTGAGAAGGGACAGTAGGACTGGCACTAGCGGTAGATCACTACGGCTATGAGGACGGACCTCAAAACTTCTCCAAGTAAACCAAGTAAGTAAACCTTATCAAATGCTTTACTAAAATCCAAGTAAATTACATCTACATCCTCTCCCTTATCTACTTGATTTGTTACGAACTCCAGAAAGTCTAGTAAATTAGTCAAACGTGATCGACCTGCGGAACTTCAAACGAATAATATGAAAATTTTGCTTCTTGTGGATAATTGCACTGCCCATTCGCATTTGCCATATCACTCATTCAGCCGGACATGGGAATCATAAAGAATCTTAAGATGTCATACCGCTCTGCTTTGCTGCAGTTCACCGTGAAAGCTTATTGAAGATTCTCAACTTACTTCAGAATCAACTGCAAAAATGTAAGTGCAAAAATATCGATTTTGCCATAATCAAGTATGGAGGGGGGGGGGGGATTGATTTCTTCTTATTCCCATTTATTTTATTTATCAATATTATTCTTGCTTTTCTCTTGATTTTTTCTTTATCGAATCTGTTTACTTCTTTTCTTGACTGAAATTCCTTTTTCTTTTTAAGTTGCCCCTTCAAACATTTGTCTTGGCCTTTCTCTTGACTTAGGTATTCTTGTTAGCTGGGTTGGGTCTTAATCTTCATTTTTCTTTCTTAGATGTATCTTCGTTTTTCGTCCATTTATCTTGAGTTGATGATTTCAAAGTCCTTTGTGATTCTAGTTGAGTTGATCCTTCTAGCGTTTTCCTTGATTTCCGTTTTCTTCTTGAGATTTCTTCATAAAAGGTTTTGGACTATTGAGTTTCGAACGCGGTACCGTTGGATTTAAACGCCAACACTCTAGCCTTCACGCCAAGGCTTAGTCCGTCTTGAGTTGGTAATTCTGTCGTCTATTTGTATTATCGAGTTGGAAGGAATTTTTCTCTGATACATTTTTGCACCCTTGCACAGGTCCCTTTCTAGAAAGCGGGACGAATTGGAACGAATTTGAGGATTGGGGAGAGACTAGTCTTGGATTTCTTAATCGGGGAGTAATAGCTCTCCCTCCTACGACCTCCGAGTCTGCCAGATGAGTGGAGCTAATTCAGTGGGATTGAGAAGAGCGAACGAAGTCTTGTCTCTAATCAATGAGTAATGGCTTCTCCTTCCCGGGTCTCCGAAAATTCCGAGTAGCACCTTTTCTTAATCTCTAGTAGGAGAACAGGGGCAGTTGTAACGAAGATCAGAATATTTTTCGGCCTTTGAGGGTCACCAGTTATGGAGGGGAGGGGGGCATATCCTTTTTCTTTTTCTTTAATCTTGTTCATCTTGCTCTTTTCTTTATCGGATCTATTTACTTCTTTCTTGACTGAAATTCATTTTTCTTTAAGTTGCCCCTTCAAACATTTGTCTATACTTTTATCTTGACTTAGGTATTCTCATAGGCTGGGTTGGTTCTTAATCTTCGTTTTTTCTTACTTGATGCTTTTTCATATTTCTTCCAATTATCTTGAGTTGATGATTTCTTGGTCCTTATTTA